>PISW01003398.1:0-210653 GCA_004023785.1 Mungos mungo | reverse complement strand
CCTACACACACTAACACACATCATTATTTTAATGGAAATAATTTTCTTATTGTAAAAACATGTAAATTTAGGCCAATGGCTACACAATTTATGGCTTGTTCATAAAATGCATGCAAGTTTGTTATAAAATATAGAGTCATTTTTCATTCATTCCATAAAGGTTTATTGAACATCTTATATGTGCTAGGTGATAGGATAAAAGATGTGTACATATAAAGATGTCAAAAATACAAAGTAAGGGGGCATCTGGGTGGCTCAGTCGGTTAAGAGTTTGGCTTTGGCTCAGGTCACGATCTCGCGATTCATGGGTTCGAGCCCCGCGTCAGGCTCTGTGCTGACCACTAGTTCAGAGCCTGGAGACTGTTCCGGATTCTGTGTCTCTTTCTCTCTCTGCCCCTCCACTGTTTATGTTCTGTCTCTCAAATATAAATAAAATGCAAAAAATAAAAAAATAAAAAAATACAAAGTAATTTATATCCTATATGCAGATATGAATATTAGGTCATCAGTATGGATAAAAATATCAAAATATACACTTTGGGCTTTTAAGATTGTTTGTTTCTTGTTATGCTCTGGTGAAGAAAGTGCCAAAAAGGAGAGGCAAGCCAAGAAAAAGAAAGAATAATGATACATAACACTAAAAGAAGAAAAAGTAGATAAAGGAATTCCCTTGAAAATGAGGTGGGATGACTAAGACAGAGATTCTTTTTACTAATTTCCTTTCCCTGATGAGATTTGATTTGTAGACTCCAGGATAACATCAAGTAAACATTATATTTTCATATCAATCTTGATTTCAGTACCTAATATCTTTTGTCTTAAAGACCAAAGATAATTCTATCATATCTCAGTGTTCCTGCTATAACTTATTAAAATATTTAGAGCTTTCAGGGGGTACCCGAAACTGACTCAGTTGATAGAGCATAAGATTCTTAAAATATTTAGAACTTTCGAAACTGTTTTCAAAATATTTTATCATGATTATAACCCTAACCTTAGGTAAAATCATTATACAGTAACCTTAGGTAAAATCATGTATACATGTTTACATATACATTCAATAATTCATTCTCTTAAAAAGGACAAACTCTTGGGTCAAACTCATTTTATATTCTCATTCAGTTATTTATCATGTAAACCTTTTGCAAATGAGGAAATAAAGGCATTTTGAATTTCCTGCAAAATTGAGTTATTAATTCATTTATTTGTGGACTTGGTAAAAATTGTCATATACTCTGTGCCTCAGTTGCACATATTTAAAATAAAATTTCTTGAAATACTCATAAGAGAACTGTTTTTTCTGTGGTATCGATTAATATAAACACTGATTTTTTTGAAACTAGCTCATTTGTAAAATATTCTATATCTGGAAATGGGTTAAATCTCTTAATAAATATATTAATAAATAATTAATAAATATTAAGGTAAAATTCTCAGAATGATTATTTAAAACTGAGTATGTTGATTCTAGAACTACTGAAAATAATCTCTACATTATTAAAATTTTATATATTATTATCCATTTCTTTTTTTATTTATTTAGGCTAAATTTTCATAATCGAATTTTCACCAAAGATTTTCAGGGACCTGTAGGAGTACCACTTCTGAATTGAATTTTTTTTCAAATACTATTTTTATGTAGCCTTGCTTTTTCATGAATTTTAAAATAACATGTTTTCTATATGGAAATTATGATAATTAGCTTATTTGCATATACACATGGTGACATGATTGAATCTGAAAACAATTTTGGATTTTTACTATGCCTGTATTTTCCTGACAGTGTAAAATGAGTTTTGTTCTCTTCTCTCAATCTTTTTAATTTGTACATGTAATCAATATCTGGAATCATTAAGCAAAACATGAAGCTACTTTTGTATTGTATTTTATTACTTTTTTTAGTAAAACAGTTTATTAAAATTCAAATATAAACGAAGTCAACTATATCTCCTGTATATAATGACTTTTCAAAAAGCATTTAGAATAAACAAGAATTTATACAGATAGATAAAAACCCCAGGTATCAAGAAAAATAGTTGAGAGTTAAAATAATGTTAACTTCTAGGTAGCCCAGGATTTGGGGAGAGGACAAATGTTGGCAAGAACTGTAGGGGGAAAAAAACCACAAAACTTCCAAACACTACTATTTGTCAGTGCCTTGCACAATTTACTGTTTCTATTTTATATCTCTGTATAAAATATGATGTATAATTATGTCTTAGCACTTTGGGTATAAATTAGTGTTACACATATAATGAGTATACATATACACAAGGGTACAGTAATAAGAATTTCAATTATAACTTTGCTTGTCATAGAAAATAATATTAGAAACAATGTTACTATATATTGCTAAAAATAATATTGACATGAATTTAGTACAGTTATATAACGGAATGCATTTAATTTGGCTTTATTAAAGTCAATGTGTTTGATTTAGTCTCTTCCATGAAAATTTAGTTGTTTCTAGCAGTCAAGAATCTTTCTACTGCTCACTCCATAGATGCAGTTGGTGTCAGAACACAAAGGTACAGATTTATGGATTGTTCTGAGATATGACCAGACACCTTGGTGTTTGGCACCAGAAGGATATGGAGAACAGAGAGAAATGGCTGCCTTCTGCCTGGCCCCTGGCTCCTCCAGTTCTTACCCTGCAGCAATGCAATGCGGATGAAATTTATCCTACATAAAAGGGGGTCTGCTAGAGGTGAAGAACCCAGGAAAGCAAGAATCTGGGCATTTATGTAAAAGAGTGACCAGCTGCTCTGACACCTCCTGAGAGTGTCTCCACGGTAACGTAATGGGAAGAATTTTGAGTTCTTACTCTAGTTCTTTGAAATGCAAATATATCTCTCCAGGGGAAAACTAAAACTAGCTTCTCCAGTTTGTATAACCTCCTGGGATGTCTCTACTGGGTCTCATTCTCTCTTGAAATGTAAACATACACGCCTAGGGATTAGCAAATCTCAGAGGATGGTCTCTAATAATCTTATCTCTCAGAATTAACTTCAGGGCATGTTCTCTTAGCCCAGATCAAAAGTTTCGGTAAAATTAGCTTAAAAACATGTATCTACAACCCTAAATATTCATATACATCTTTAAAAGAAAAGAAGACTATTCCAAAATGGCCTTGCAACTTGAGCTCTCATATGATGCTGATTCACTATAAACTGGTGAAAGTTCTTTTGAAAATATTTGATCCTATCTAGTATAGCTAAACTTTTATGCTGCCTTGGCCCATTCAGGCTGCTATAGCAAAATACTACCAAGTGGATAGCTTATAAACAGAAGTTTATTTCACATGGTTCTGGATGTTGGAAAGGCCAAGATCATGGCACCAGCAGATTCCATGTCGTAGCTGGTGAGAACCCACTTCCTGATTCATAGATGATGCCTTCTTGCTGTGTCCTCACATGGTAGAGAGAGCTGCAGTCTATTGTCATCTCATTTATAAGAACACTAAGGGCTCCACCCTATGATCTAAACACCTTACGAAGGCCATACCTCCTAAAACATCATGTTGGGCTTTAGAATTTCAGTGTATAAATGGGGGGGGGGCACAAATATTCAGACCATAGCATTCTGATAGCATTCTGCTTCTGGTGCCCCTAAATCCATGTCCTTATCACTTATGAAATACATTAATGATCCCAAATTGGAGGTTCCTCAAGGTCCATCAAGAGTAAAATGGATGAGAGGCACCTGGGTGGCTCAGTCTCTTAGGCAACTGACTCTTGATTTCTACTCAGGTAATGATCTGGGGGTTCATGGGTTTGATCCTCCCCATATCCGCCCCCCCTGACTCCATGCTTAGAGCACCCATCCTGCTTGGGATTTTCTGTCTCCCTCTCTCCTGCCCTTCCCCCATTCATATTCTTTCTCTTTCTCAAAATATATCAACTTTTTTTTTTTAACAAATACAGAGTACAATGGATGGCTATATTATGGTATATGCATATAATAGAATAATATCCATCAATGAGAATAAATGATGGTCACAGAAGAGCTTGAGTGAATCAAACTAACACACTGTTGAATAAAACAAGCCAGTCACAGGAGTGGGTATCACATTATTCTATTTTAAAAGCTCGAAAATAGGGACACTTGGGTGGCTCAGTCGCTCAGGTGTCTGATTCTTGATTTTGGCTCAGGTCATGTTCTCACAGTTCCTGGGTTTGAGCCCTGTGTTGAACTCCACACTGAGAGCTGACAGCCTGCTTCAGATCCTGTCTTCCTCTCTCTCCACCCCTCCCTTGCACTCACTATCTCTCACTCTTTTTCTTTCAAAATAAATAAATAAACTTAAAACAAATTAAAAAAAATAGGGGCCCTTGGGTGATTCAGTTGGTTAAGCATCAACTTAAGGACATAGTCTCATGGTACTTGGGTTCTGTGATGACATCTCAGAGCCTGGAGCCTGCTTTCGATTCCGTGTCTCCTTCTTTCTCTAACCTTCCCTCGCTTACACTCTGTCTCTGTCTCTCTCAAAAATAAATGAACATTTAAAAATTATTAAAAATAAAATAAAATAGTTAAAAAATAAAAGTTCAAAAATAGGTAAAATAAGCTACCATGTTAGCCATCAGACTAATAGTTTACTTCATGGGATCAAAAACTAAAGGTTATTTGGTTGTAAAGAATGCATGATTGTCACTTTGTAAGCCATAATTGATCTATGTACTATTCTATGTTGTGTATTTTTTCAGGGTTTACTAAAATACCAACTATGTTTTATTTTCATTTCTTACATAGCACATAGAAAAAGCAGAAACAGGTTAATTCAACTGGCTTTAATTGATCATTCCAAAGAAAGGCCTGGCTGCAGGATTGGACTTTAGTTAGAGAGACCATCTGTGAGCCCTTCAAAATTCCTCCCCCTGGTAAGAGTATGCCTGAGATGCTGAGTTTGTTCAGATAAGGTTATAATCATGATATCATTCATGGCAAACATGTTTTTTGCTCTTGGGTTGGGGTATGTGTGGTCAGTGGACACTGAAAGTCTATGTGACTGACCCTAATAAATACCCTGACTACTCAGTTCTAGGGAGCTTCCTTGGCAATACTCTGCATGTGTGGTCACATGTCACTGCCAGGAGAATTAAATGTGCCCCTGTGCAACTCCACTATGAGGGGCCACATGACAGTTTGCATCTGGTGGGTCTTGGACTTCACTTCACGTGCTTTTCTCCTTTGCAGTTGTTGATATGTATCCTTTCACTATACTAACCTGTAACTGAGGATAACAATGTCAGAGAACTTAACTCCTTCCCGCGTATTGTTGAGCCAGAAGTAATCTTGGTAGGATTTCGACCTTATCACTGAATTTATAGTTTTCAGAACATTTGTATTTAATTTATTTCATGTCAGTCACTATACCAATTACACTTTACATTATCAACAGAATCCCAATTATCTCCACATCTAATCCCCATTATCTCCATCTAAAATTCAGGAAGGTAATCCTACCCTTACCTCTGGGTGTAAACGCGTTAAGTAAATATGTTAAGTAAAATGTGACTATTTAAATTTGTTAGTTTTTGTTTGATTTGTTAGTTTGCTATACCAGTTTTGGTCAAGAAAATATGAGGGTATATCTGCCAAAAGCTACTGAGAAAGGTTTTATTTAAAAAGAAGGAAAGAGGGGCCCCTGAGGGGCTCAGTCGTTTAAGCGTGAAATGTCCGACTTCAGCTCCGGTCATGATCTCACAGTTTGTGAGCTGGAGCCCCATGTAGGGCTCTGTGCTGGCAGCTGAGTTTGGAGCCTGCTTTGGATTCTGTGTCTCCTTCGCTCTGACCTTCCCCTGCTCATGCGCGCTCACCCTCTCTGTCTCTCTCTCTCTCACTTTCTCTCTCTCTTTCAAAATAAATAAATAAACATTTAAAACATAAAAGGAAGGAAAGTAATCAGGGCACCTGAGTGGCTCAGTTACTTGGGTGTTCGACTTAGGCTCAGGTCAGTTTCACGGTTTGCCAGTTGGAGCCGCAGGTTGGGCCCTGGGGTAACAGTCTGGAGCTTGGTGTCTGCTTCAGACTCTGTGTCTCCCTGTCTCTCTGACTGACCCCCACTCACGCTTACCCTTTCTGTCTCAAAAATAAATAAACTTAATGTTTTTCTTTTTGTTTGTTTATTTATTTTTGAGACAGAGAGAGACAGAGCATGAACAGGGGAGGGGCAGAGAGAGAGAGAGAGGGAGACACAGAATCAGAAGCAGGCTCCAGACTCTGAGCTGCCAGCACAGTGCCTAATGCGGGGCTGGAACTCATGACCCCGAGAGATCATGACCTGAGCCGAAATTGGACACTTAGCCAACCGAGCCACCCAGGTACCTCTAAATATTTTTTTAAAAAGGAAAGAGAGAAAAAAACATTTTCTTCTTAAATATGATTTGTGATATTTCTAAAGTCATTTTCTCCCCAAAAGGAGATATAATTGCAAAGAATAAATACATTGCCTGTATATAAAGATGGAAAATAATGTATAATTGATTCTTTGAATCTTTGAATTGTCTTGGAGGTAGATCTCCCTTTGTACCTAATATATGTATATGTGTGTGTAAATATATAATAAATACATACATAATAAACATAACTATAATATAACATGTACATGTGATATATTACACAAATATTATATGCAATACATAATACATAATATATTGCATAATATGTTATATAAATTAAATATACATATTTAAATTTTCTCACTGTTAAGTCACTTAACCTCTTTTGTTTTAATTAAATATAACTATAATTTTAAAAAGCTTCTTAACTTGTAAAATATTATCACTTGCAACAAAAAGCATCTTAAGTTACAAAATACTACTCCTGGAAACAATGACAAAATCTTAGCTTAAATTAGCTTAAACACATATCATTATATATGAAAACTACAGAAAATTAATTTATACAATCAAGGAGAGAATTAGGAGGTCAGAAATCAGGTAATGTGAGTTCTATAGAACTGAATTTAACTACTTAAAGAAAATTAACTCATTCCCTGCCCCTTTTCATGCACTTCTTCCTTCCCCTGGCCTTCTGGATATCTTGTCCTTTCATTTTCTTAGTGAATAGCCTCAGTCTCATGATTAAAGAGAAATCAGTCACATGATTTCCTTTATTTTTGGTATTTCTATATGTTGATCTATAGGTATATGAGAAAAAGAGTATGAGAAGGGGAGAGGGGCAGAGGGACAGAGAGAGAGAGAGAGAGAGAGAGAAAGGGAGAGAGAAAGGGAGAGAGAATCTTAAACAGACTCCATGCTTAGCATGGTATCATGATCTGAGTCGAAATCAAAGTCAGACATTCAGCTGACTGAGCCACCCAGGGGCCCCTATGTATATTTCTTTTAAAATTAATTCTAGTGTAAATCATCTTGGCATATATTAAGTCATAGAATTGTAAGTTTAAGCTTAAAATTTATGTATCTATGTATTGTATATATATTCTGAAAATTTAATAGTTAATACTTAAGAGTACAAGTTTGTTTCTATGTAAATTCTTTTATTTCTCAAACTTTGTTCCCCAAGCTCCTCTCTATTTTTTTCTAGGATATTCTCTCAGCTATTTCCAGTTAGTTTAGTGTTTAGGCATGCTGCAATTATATTCTACTCCTCCCAATGATTTTAAAAAGTAATTTTAGATCTCACAGTCTTAATTACCAAAGTCACAGTTAATCCCTAGTTTCACTTTATCATAATAATGTATTCATTTTTTATGGAGCAATACTTTTGAATATTTAAGAAGTTACTACTCTTATAAAATATTTTGTCTGATTTTTGCCTAAGTACTGTTATCTTTTAGTTATTTCTTATGCTTAATTTGATTGCTCTATTATACTGTTTGCTTTCCTTACATGTCACATAATTCTTTGGTATCTTTTCTTGTTGTAAATGTCTGTATTATCCAGAATCAGCAGCCAAGGGTTTCTCTAGCACGTGGATTCCTGTTCATCTAGTGATAACAGTACCCTAAATATGGTCAAAGGTATAAAGAAAAATAACAAAAGGACATTTCTAAAGGGTAGACAAAACCTTTACTTAAGAATATGGGGGGGCATCTGGGTGGCTCAGTTGGTTAAGCATCCAACTTCGGCTCAGAGCCTGGAGCTGGCTTTGGATTCTGTGTCTCCCTCTCTCTCTGTCTCTCTCTTTTCCTCAAAAATAAACATTAAAAAATTTTTTAAAAAGAATGTAGAGATTCTGAGTTTGTTCAATTGACCATAAATCATTCAATCTTACATCACTCTTCATTTTTCAGCTTAGCATCTTCCTTTTATCTACCTTGTTTGAACTCTGAAAAAGTTCCTAAAATTTTACTTTATGTACAATGTTATTCACCACTATGTCTATTACATTCAATTGTGTTCCTTTCAGGTTTTATTGCTCCCATATTTTTAATTTCAAATAGTACTCATATCTTTCATTGCTCTTACCTAGCATTTGTATTTATAATTAGAAAACTTGTGTATTCTGTGTATGCTGTTGTAATGAACTTAACAGTGTACTTTCCAAATTTTGAAGCTAATCCCCAGGGGGACCATATTTGGGAAATAGGGCCTGTTGGGAAGTAATTAAGGTTACATGAGGTCATAGAAGTTGGGCTCTAATCTGATAAGACTGGTGTTTTTTTAAGAATAGGAAGGGAAGAGACACCAGAGATATCTCTCACTCCTCACAAGCACAGAGAAAAGGCCATGTGAATACACAGCAGGAGGAGCCTATTTGAAAGCCTGAGGAAGCCTCACCAGACACCAGACAGGGACCACCCCACTGGGACTTTGACCTTGAACTTCCAGCCTGCAGAACTGGGAAAAGAAATTTCTGTTAAAATCATCCATTTAGTAGTTTTTTGTTGTTGTTGTTGTTATGGCAGACTAATAAAATAGTTATAACTATGAAACTAGTGTATATACTTATAATATTTAAAAAGTTATAGTTAAAAAGCCTAGAGAAAGTTGAATTTTTGAAAGAAATTTTTCTTCTGTACAGTTATTTTCTTTTCATTTTCCTTTAATGTACTCCTTCTTTAAACTACCCCTCCCTCCATGTTTTGCTGTCCTCTAGCCATTTATAGCAGCATATTTCTCAATTTGCTTATCAGGAAATTTCTAACACATTAAACCTGAATTTCAACCAGAATGACCATTGTCTGCCAAATAGAATAATATTGAATTTGTAGACTAATACTATTCACCTTTTTTCTTTTCCTAGTAACAAAAAATGCTCTTGCTGCCAATGATCTATCCTTTGATACTGTAAGCTTTCTGGGCCCCTCTTAGAGAAACATGCCCACTTCCCAGTTAGGAGGTATTAGGCTTTGTGACCTAAATTCAGCAATGGAAACGATTAGTTTATCCATCAGCTGGATACAATATGCTTCATCTATTCCAAAATTTATAAATTTTATAGTCTGCTGATATCATCTTTTATTATTTTAAGGCTTCCACTGTTTATATTGTTTGTCTGTAATCCTATATTCAGTAGAATTATTAGTAATGCACTTTGATATTTTGAAACCATATTAATACTTTTTATATTTTACAAAATAGGGGGATAATAAAAGCCTCTCTTAAAAATAAGGAATATTATTTGTATCCCTCTAAATGAAAATGTTAAAGAAGGGAAGCAAAAGATAGAGAAAGATATTTTAAATAAGAAGATAAATAATAAAATAAAGAAGATGAAAAAGTCAAATCTTTTCAGTCATGGTAAAAAGGTATTATAAAGAATTCAGGCTATTCAGTGACCCTTTGAAAAAGAAGCCAAAGTAAGTAAAATTACAATGATGCTATATTTGTGCAAAAAATTATGTCTTTAATTGAAACATCCAATCAGTTTCCTTAAATTTATTTTATCCAAAGTAAAGAAAAATAGCATTTATCATATAAATAGAAATTTAAAAAACTCAATTATTATTGATCTTTCCTTAAGCACTGTAAAGATAGTTTTTGTAGCAGCTACCAAAAGTTTTACTTATTTCTGAAAGTCAAAATTTAAGTTATAAATGAAAACAACTAAATATTTTACACAAAAACTAATTGTATAGAATTTTCTGTTATAAACTTCTTCAAGTGTACTTCAGAATTTTAAATTTATTTCTAAACAAAGGAAAAAATACACTGCCAGGTCTGAAATCTCAAATTTATATCATTCTCATTAATATTTTCTCTCTTTATAATAATTTCAGGCAAGTTGGGTATTTCTAGGCAGCCTACCTCTGTTTATTATTTCTTAATCTCATGCATATATTAGAATAATGTGAGACATTTTAGGACACTTGGGTGCCTCAGTCGGTTAAGTGTCTTAGTCTTGAGTTTTGCTCAACTCATGATCCTAGGACCTTGGGATCAAACCCTGAACCTGGCTCCATGTGGAGCATAAAGCCTCCTTAAGATTCTCTATCTTCCTCTGCCCCATCCCCCTGTCACGGTCTCTGTCCCTAAAAACAAAATAGAAAAAACAAATATATTGTGAGACAGTTCAAACACCAACGTATCTTCTTAAAAACTCAAGTTCTGTTTTGATTGGGTTGGCGACCAAGAAATGAGTACCGTAAAACTCACCATCTGACCAAACTATGAACCCAGGGTTCAGAGCCATGAGCTACATATCTAAGGTAAGTGCACATTATTACTTGAAGCAATTTTAAATTTAAGTATTTGTGATCATAATTTAAAAAGGAGTATGTACAGTAGAACTTTTAAATACTTGAGTATTTAAATTTTATTTCATTAAATAACCTGTCATTTGTTTATTCTTAACATTTATGATCTTAAAACAGAATAGAAACTTCACAAAACTTTCATTTGCTGTCAACTCTAAATGTATCATTTATTGATTTTTTTAAAAAATTTTGTTTAATGTTTATTTTTGAGAGAGAGAGAGAGAGAGAGAGAGAGAGAGAAAGAGAGAGAGACAGAGCATGAGTGGGGGAGGAACAGAGAGAGAAGGAGACACAGAATCATAAGACAAGCTCCAGGCTCTGAGCTAGCTGTCAGCACAGATCCCAATGCGGGGCTTGAACCCACAAACCATGAGATCATGACCTAGGCCAAAGTTGGCGCTTAACCGACTGAGCTAATCAGGTGCCCCTAAATGCATCATTTATTTTTTAAAATAATATGTTTGGGGCTACTGGGTGGCTCAGTCAGTTAAATGTCTAACTTCAGCTCAGGTCATGATCTCACGGTTGGTGGGTTCAAGCCCCGTATCAGGTTCTGTGCTGACAGCTCAGAGCCTGGAGCCTGCTTCCGATTCTGTGTCTCCCTCTCTTTCTCTGATCCTCCCCTGCTCGAGCTGTTTCTCTCTGTCTCTCAAAAATAAATGAATAGACATTTTAAAAAATTTTAAAAAATGTTTGCTTAAAATTTCATTGCTATTGTTGAGTCAATTAAATTTTAAAATATAATTATTAGTTACTCAGCAAAAATAGGAAGATTTTAGTCAATTGTGTCTAAAGAATTAGTTTAAAACTGATTTTAGTTTAACTAAAAGACTGTTTTTTTCTATATTATATGCATAAGCTTGTTCTTTGCTTTCTTTCATTTCCATTCCTCTCTCTATTTTTTGTAGTTTAAATAAGGAATCACGATTATCTGTAAAACTGATCGCTCCTAAGTAATCACTTTTTTCTTGTGAAACTACCAGGATAAACTAAAACTCTTATAATTAAAGAGTTTTCTCTTGTGTAAATAAAACATGCAGAAACACTGTGTTGGGAAATTAATATCTCAAAAACCAATCGAATTAAGTCCTAGTAGGCTTTAAATATATATGTATATATTTATATATAAATATATTTATATATTTTTTCTAATGATTATGACATTGCACTTATTAAAGTAGTACCTATTATTGCAGTGGATAACTTGTACAATGTATTATTTGTAGCCTATTTTGTTAAAAATAAGTACCATTTGTTTTTTATCATGGTCTATATTTGAATGAAACTCAGATCGAATTTATAATTGTTATTTGCATCATTGAATATTACATAATAATATTTACTACACACTTTTCTTTCAAACATTTTTGTAGTGCATCTTAAGAAATTTAAGTTTATATCTAACAACAATACTTTTTAGATATAAAAAACAAGTAAAACTTGCACTTTAGAATTATATGTAGTCTATATGACAAGTAAATTTACCTGAAAAATCTCAATAACAAATGCCAATATTAAAGATATTAGGAATTTCCAGGGGCATCTGGGTGGCTCAGTCGGTTGAGCGTCCGATTTTGGCTCAGGTCATGATCTCCTGGTTTGTAGGTTTGAGCCCCACGTCGGACTCTGTGCTGACAGCTAGCTCAGAGCCTGGAACCTGCCTCAGATTCTCTCTGACCCTCCCCTGCTCACGCTGTCTCTCTCTGTCTCTCAAAAAAAATATTAGGAATTTCTACATATACATATAGCTAAAAATACAGGAAAACAAAGAAAATGACCTCTTTTAGAAATACCAGCAATACTAATACCAGCGTGGCCAATTGCTTTGACTTTTCTGGATGGCAAGAAAGAAGGGCACAGAAACTTACACATTTGGGGTTTATCACTCATTAATGAAAGGATGATTAATAACTATACCTATGCTAAAATGGTTATATATATACATATATATATAAACTATATACCATATATCATGAAAGATATTCATTAACCAACACGAATAAAATAAAGTGGAATTTTGTCTCTCAGTACTGGAGCAACGGATAGGGAAACAAATGTGTATTTTCTCCTGAGAATTTGTAACATCAGGGATTCCTTGGCTTCAAATTTATTATTAAATGGTCTTGAGTCATCAAACTAAAAATGAACAGATACATCATTTTCTGGTCATTGATATACTGGGGCTTTCAGAGAAAGCACAATATTATTCAAAAACAGGAGTTGGAGAACTTCTTCTGAAAGGGCCCTATAGAAAACATTATGCTTTGTTGACCAGTTTAAAGAGTAGTGTATAGCTAGCTGAAGATTCTATCAGTAATCTAGAGAACAAATAAGGAGGTTATTCAGAATGCAGAATATTAAAAAGATAGAAAAATAGGCAGATTGAAGGAATACCTAAGAGAAGTTCCAGAAAGAAAGTAGGAAAATAAAAGAAACAATGAAATAATAATTTTTGCTTTTACTTATGGAAAAGATAAAGAATATAAGACTCATAATCCCCTTGTATTGACACAAAAGGCAGGAATAATTTTAAAAATCACGTTTTTTCAAAGTATGACAAAACTTTGGAAGCAATGAGGATTAGATGAGTAGAATGCATGATCAATAGTGGCAAATAACAGTATATATGAACAGTTGGATAAGTCCCAAGAAAGCATTTGCTACATTGAAGTAAACAAAAATAAGACAGCAAAACAAATACTAGAAAAACTGAAATACAGGAAAATGATCGGGAAATCAGTGTTTCAACATTATAAGGCATTTATGTCGCAGGGAATAAATTAATGATAGTGATCTACTTTAAGTCAACATTGTATGTAGAGCAAAACTAAATTATTCAATCAATTCAATGAGAACCAAAGGAAGAAGAAAGTTATAAAGAAACAGATTTAACAGTTAGAGAAGATGAAATATGAGGAAAGATAGTAACACATAATTAAGTCATGTTTCCATCCCATCCATGTGACTTTTTTGTTTTATTGGAATCCTCAGCTAAAAGAGACAGAAACTAAAGCCTGTGATAGATAATAAATGGAGAGTCTGACCAGAGACCTACTTACATTAAGCTAGAATATTAAAAGCCAACAGAATCCAGTGAAGAGTAAAAACAAAAATGAACCAGTCTTTGGACATACTTGTACAATGGTATCAAATCTATGTTGTCCAGGGATTTAAATTTTGTCCTCAATTTAAGGTGGTCTGGGAAAGGGTAATGCTTGCAAAAGCAAATAAATTATTTACATAAATAACTGAGCCAGACATTATTTGTGTTTTCATTTTCCTCAACTGTAAAGAGAATATAAGAGTAATTAACTTGTAGGTTCACACTGATGATTAATTAATCTCATAAGTCATTTAGAATTGTGCCTGGTGCAAGTGTATGAAATATATATTTGTGCTTGTATGTATGTATGTGTGTCTGTGTGTGTTCATGGGGGTGGGGGGACAGAGAGAGAGTCAGAGAAGAATCAGCATATTGTCACAGTTAATAGAAGATCTGGAAACATATCAAAAGACAATAGAAATAGAATATAGCTTCAAATTCTAGAATTATCAGACAGAATCTAAAGAATAATTAAGCTTACAATATTAAAGGAACAAAATACAAGCTGGAAGGTTCATGCAGAGAAGTACAGAAGAAATACAACAGACTTTAAAAAAAATAATAAAAAACTACTAGGAAATAACCCAAGTGTAATAAGGAGGAATAACATAAAGAAAATAGTGAATAAAAGTTAAAAGATACAGAGAATAAAATTAAAAGCTATCTAAACCTTCCCCAAAGAAGAGAGAGTTAAAAGGATAAAGGCAATAACTAAAGAAACCATAGTCAATATTTTTAACTACTAATGAAAGGCAAATATAAACAGATTTAAGCAGGTTGATGGATTCACAACAAGCTGAGAACTGTTTGAAAAGTTCCTAAAAAAAGTGAAAAACAGAAAACAAGACAAGAGAAAAATCTTAAATGCAGGCTATACATAAATGACATACTAACTCTAAAGAACTGACAGTTGAAGAAGGAAGACACAAAGTAATGGAAAAACATTCCGTACTCATGGACTGGAAGAATATTGTTAAAATGTCCATACTACCCAAAGCAATCTACACTTCCATTACAATTCCTATCAAAATAACACCCACATACTTCACAGAGCTAGAACAAAGAATCCTAAAATTTGCATGAAAACAGAAAAAATTCTGCATAGTCAAAGTAATGATAAACCCAAAGCTGGAAGCATCACAATTCTGGACTGTAAGTTGTATTACAAAGCTGTCATCATCAAGACATCATGATACTGGCACAAAAACAGACACATAGATCAATAGGACAGAATAGGGAACCCAGAAATAGATCCACAAATGTATGGACAGCTCATCTTCAACAAAGCAGGAAAGAGTATCCAGTGGGGGAAAAAGTCTCTTTAACAAATGGTATTGGGGAAATTGGACAGTGACATGCAACAACAACAACAACAACAAAAAAAAAAAAGAAAAAGAAAGAAAGAAAGAAAAGAAAAAAGAGAAAAAAAAATAAAGTAGACCATTTTCTTATTCCATACACAAAAATAATTCAAGATAGATAAAAAACCTAAATGTGAGACAGGAAACCATCAAAATCCCAGAGGAGAACACAGTCAACAACTTCTTTAATCTTGGCCACAGAAACTTCTTACTTGACATGTCTCCTAAGGCAAGAAAAACAAAAGCCAAAAAGAACTATTGGGGCATCAAGATAAAAAGCTTCTGCACAGCAAAGGAAACAATCAGCAAAAGTAAAAGGCAACCAAAAAAATGTGAGCAGATATTCACAAATTACATATCAAATAAAGGGTTAGTATCCAAAATCTATAAAGAAATTATCAAACTCAACACCCAGAAACTAAACAACATAGTTAAGAAATAAGCAGGAGACAAGAAGAGACACTTTTCCAAAGAAGACAGGCAGATACTAAAAGATACATGAAAGGATGCTTAACATCACTCATCCTCAGGGAAATACAAATCAAACCGCAATGAGAAAACACCTCATAAATGTCAGAATGGCCAAAATCAACAACACGGGAAAGAATAGATATTGGTGAGAATGTGGAGGAAGGAGAATGTTTTTACTCTGCTGGTGAAAATACATAGAATGGGCAAGTTTCTCAAAAAATTAAAATTAGAACTACCCTATGACCCAGAAATTACACTATTAGGTATTTATCCAAAAGATACAAAATTGTTGATTTGAAGGGACACGTGCTCCCCAATGTTTATAGCAGTGCCATCAACAATAGCCACATTATGGAAAGACTCCAAATTTCCAAAAACTGATGTATGGATATAGATGTGATATTTTAATATATTGTTAAATTTAAATACACTATAAATTTTTATTAATTCTTCATCTATACACACACACACACACACACACACACACACACACACACACACACGGACACAATGGAATACTACTCTGTAACCAAAAGGAATGAAATCTTGCTGTTTCCAACAATGTGGATGAAACTAGAGTAATTTACACTAGGTGAAACAGGTCAGGTAGAGAAAGACAAAAAATCATATAATTTCACTCATATGTGGAATTTAAGAAACAACAGATGAACGTAGGGGAAATGAAGGAAAAATGAGGTAAAGATACAGTGGGCAGCATATCATAAGAGACTCAAATACAGAGAACAAGCTGAGGGTTGCTGGAAGGGAAGTTGGTGGGTGGATGTGTTAAATGGGTAATAGGCATTAAGGAGGCCACTTTTTGGGTGAGCACTGGGTGTTATATGTAAGAGAATAACTAGGTTCTCCTGAAACCAATACTATACTGAATGTTAACTAACTCGAATTTAAATAAATATTTTTTTTAAAAAATAAGAAGCATCAATTAGACTGGAATTAATTTCACAAAAGAAAAAAATAAAATTCCAATAAGGTGAAATTGTAACTGAGTCATTTTTTAATTTTTTTTTTTGGTGTTGGTGTTGTCTATTTATGAGAGAGACACACAAAGTGCAAATGAGGGAGGGTCAGAGAGAGAGGGAGACATAGAATCAGAAGCAGGCTTTAGGCTCTGAACTGTTAGCACAGAGCCCAGTGTGGGGCTCAAACTCACCAACTGCGAGATCATGTTCTGAGCCAAAGTTAGACGCTTAACCGACTGAGCCACTCAGGCACCCCTTGAGTCATTTTTTAAAATGCAGAATTTTATATCCATAAACATTTATTTCAATAATAAAAGTGAAATAGCTATTGAATATAAACAAACCAAACTGGTAAATTGGCATAATTAAAACTTTACTGAATGAACCCTAAAGGATATAATTCAAATGCAAGGAAAATAACCTTTCATTCTTAGGCAAAAATTGATCTTTGAGTTATTTAATTAGTATATAAAAAATTAAAATACACAATTTTGTGAAAGTTCAGTTGTAAAGTTTCCAACACTTTCATTTTCTTTTTCTTTTATTTTTTTTCAAGTTTATTGGAAACTTTTCAGTTTCACAAGTAACCACCAATTTGAAAATAGAACATTCCTGTATGTCCTCAGATGGTTTTGAATATAGTTTTAATGAAAATGTCAGTAACTAATAACCAGTTAATTTTATATTAACTAGTACATCTCCTTAGGCATAATTGACCTTGAAACCAGCTTGTAAAGAGTTTTTTAAAAAGCAAATATGTAGTTCAGCAATTATTTAAAACTAATTAATAGAGAATAAATGATAAGAAAACTTACAATTCCGGTCATTTTAATTTGTGGGACTATTTTAATATATTGTTAAAATTTAAATATATAATAAAATTGTATTAATTCTTTATAAAATTAGTAGATACATAAAAATCAAGCAAAAATATTGTCGCTAAAGGTTTATAGGAAGAATTCATATTTTTTTGTAGAACTGTAATCTATTTTTGAAACTCACCAAATTCTGAATAAGTGTATACTAGATCAGTATTAGATCCTTCTAATGTAACCAATATATGAAATTACTTTATTTGAAGAGATGACTAGGTGCAAAGTCTGAAATAATTGTCAAGCTAAAATATCTATCCGGTCATCATGAATAATTTGAGACTCTGCACCTATTTTTTACCTCTGAAAAAGTTGCAGAAGTGAGGGGTTGAACCCTCATATTTAGCTCTGTTCCGCAATTTAACCTCCAAGTGATGGAAAGAGGAAAATCTAATCACAAAGAGCTTTGAAATTGGAAGGCCCTACGTAAGGATTCCTAAATAAAAGAAAGGCTTGGCAATAATGACCTGAAGGTACATCTGTGTTATGTCAAATGGCAGGATGTACTTATTTCTTGGGCTGGTTATATCTCAGTTTCTTTTTTCCAATAAACTTGAAAAAAATAAAAGAAAAAGACAGTGCTAGAAGCTTGACAAATGCCCATTTGTCCTAGAAGAAAACATATTCCCTTTCAGACCAAAAAAAAAAAAAAAAAAAAAAAAAAATCCAGTCACTAAAACAAACTATTCCTTTTAAAACCAAGATCACACTCATCCATTTTCTGAAAAAGAAAATGTCAAGTCACGTTAGTCCTAGATTCAACTTCATGTCCAGGACGACTACTGATGAGTAGATTACTTTTCAATTTCGTGTTTGTATTTCCATATTCTATAAACTCTGGTTTAAATTGTAAATACCTCAAACACATTTTACATTTTATGGATATTAGTAAAAGAAAGTAAAAGGAAAATATACAAATATCTCTACAGACAAATGAAGAAATATAACTGGTTGCTTTAGAGGTGCCTGGGTAGCTCAGTTAGTTAAGAAACAGACTGTTGATTCTGGCTCAAGTCATCATCTCATGGGTCATGAGTTTGAGCCTCTCTTCAGGCTCTGCACTGACACCCCAAAGCCTGCTTGAAATTCCCTGTCTCCCTCTCTCCCTTCTCTGCCCCACTTTCTCTGTCTCTCTGTCTCTCTCTCTGAAAAATAAACATCAAAAAATTAATAAGTAGTTACTTTATTTCTTGTTTCCTCCACTACTTAAATCCACTAACCATTTCATGTTTGCTCTGACAGACAACATTTTTTATCATTTTAATGATGAAAACAAACTTTTATTTTTGAGCCACCAAAATTTTTGTGGGGATGTTTTTTTTATATTAACCTTTAACATTTGAATAACACCTACTAAGATTTATAGAAATTGTAATCCACGGCCTTTCCATTCCCCTTAGCGAAACTATATGTGGGAAGTAGGGGGGAATGGTGTTTGTGGATACACCGTTACCTGGGTATAGGAGAATAAACAAGTACAAACTGTCTCAGAGTAGGATAGTAGGTGGTTCTTATAATAATAAAGAGCAGATAATACAACTTTAAAGTTGTATGGGTTTTTGAAGTCTTGTGGGCCGAACACAAAAACACACATGCGCACACACAGATTATTTCCCTAATTTATTTCTCCTTTGTTCTTTCTTGGTATGTAGGTCTCTAGAAAATTATTTAAAAGTTACAGCCTATCCCAGCAAAAGTGATGGGAAAGCCTTTATCCATGTCTATGCTAAAGCATTTACAGAATAAATAGCACATGAGTGCACTGACTTTGCAGTGTTTACAGTGTGAACCTGGACACGTCGTGGTCAGGAGCATCCTCAGGAATCTGAGAGTTCTCAAGCAATCACTTCTGTCTAACGTGCTGGTATTCCTAAGACATCTAGAATGATACGCGTCTGTGTGGAGAGTGTCAGTTCTGATATATTTAATTAAATTGAAATTTCGAAGTAAATCAAAAACATAACTAACACTTTAAAATTTAAGAAAGGAAAAACAGGAGATTGTAATGGACTCTTTGAGCCCATTATGCAATGAAAAAAATCAGACAACCCATAATTCCTTAATTAGGAATCAAGTCAATGGAGCTGATTAGAAGTAATATGAATGACTACTTCTCCTAATTCCAAATATAGAAATTTTCTTTCCAAACTCAGCTTTGAGCTATTTCATTTTTTGAGATTTCAACATTCTTGATGCATTGAAATTAGTAGTGTGCTTATTCTGTTCTACGTTATGTCATCCAATCGATTAAAATGTTACATGCAGATAGGTTTAGGAATGTTTTAAAAGATTAAAAAGAAGTTCTGCAGAAAAAAAACCAAAGACAAAAACCTTTGGAGTTCCATAACTACCCACCAATTTGAAAATAAAACATTCCTGTATACCCTCAGATGGTCTTGCATATAGTTTTGATGAAAACGTCAGTAACTAATAACCAATTAATCTCATATTAACTAGTACATCTTCTTAGGAATAATTGACCGTGAAACCAGTTTGGAAAGAGTTTTGAAGAAGCAAATATGTAGTTTAGCAATGATTTAAAACTAATTCTTAGAGAATAAACTATAAGACAACTTAAAATTGCTGTTATTTTAATTTGTGGGACTATTTTAATATATTGTTAAATTTTAAATATAACTAAATACTTTATTAATTCTTTATAGTGATACATAAAAATCAAGCAAAATTTTGTCTTTAAAAGGTTTATAAGAAGAATTCACATTTTTTTGTAGAGCTTTAAACTATTTTTGGAACTCACCAACCTCTGAACGAGTAAGTGTACATTAGAGCAGTATTAGGTTCTTCTAGCGTAGACAATATATGCAATTACTATATTTGAAGAGATGACTAAAATCCTCTTACCTACTCAACTATGGCCTATTGAATTGCTTTATGTTATAAATCAGATTCTCTAGACCAACACTTCATTTATCATTACAACCCTACTGCTTTCAAATAAGTCAATAATAGTTACAGATTGCACTGTTCATGGCTGGAAACAAGTGACCTGAGGATTCTGGCTGTCCAAGCGTGCACCTGATTGCCTAACGCCTACCGGGATCAGATGTCACCTGTTGTGTAACACACCATTCACACCAGTGTGCTACAGTGATAGCTGAGAAGTTTTGCTCTTAAACCACAGGTAAATCTGACAAGTGATATATAAGACCAGAAATCTCCAAATGCTTTCCAGACAGATAACAGAAATCCTTACCTTGTTTTAACAATAAATAAATTATGGTATCATTGTACTAAAGAAAGAAGGATTTCGTATTGTCTTTTTCTTTTTTTCTGATAAGCACTGGTACAGCATACTTTGTTGTTTGCATGTGAAAAGGAGACAGGAAATTTATGTTCCAATAATGGAACATAAGCTCATCTCTTTGCCTGGTTAGGCCAGATTAGGTCGCCTGCCCACCCATAAACATTATCCGTCTGGGGGCAACGCCATAAGCTATATGATGGAAGTCTGGTTTCCTGTGGGATCTTTGAGGTAACAAAGGGAAAGGGCTTACCCACCTCTTCCCTTTGGTGTGAGATGAGATTCCCCTGATCCACTGATGCTGCTTGAAGAGGGAGAAGATACTTGCATAATACTGGGATTCTATTTAGAAGAAGTAATGAGTAACGGATTGGTGGGTGGGCAACTGACTAGGGTTTATCTGCTCTGAGATGAAAGGCACAAGTTTATTGTTTCTATTGTGATGTCTCTGAAATAGAGCACGTCAAGTTGTCTTTATTTCAGTTACATATTTGGTAAATGCAGACAAAAATTAAATCTACAGTTTGTCCATATCCATGTTTCTGTTTATTTAACATGTCTGTGATTAGCTAGTTTTAAACTGTATTTATTTTCCTTAAGAAATTATCATTTGCAACTTCAAACACATGATGTTTTTACCTAAAGGGATTTTCTTTTCTTCTTTTCTTCTAGCCTAAAACTATTTTTCCCCAAAAAGTGACTTTCATAAACATGTGACTTGTTAAATATGGTGTCTTTATTAACATTACAGTTTCTAGCACAATTTAAAACATAAACATATATTATGTATAAGAAGTAAGTAATATTGTTTCAACATAACCTTCAAAAAGTAGGAAAAATAAATGAGACCCAGTTTAGCAGCAGCCAAAGGAGCTCAGAAACAGTAATGTTAGTGTTAGCCTGGCAGACACAATCTACACGGAACTTAATCAAAATAAGATTAAAAGTCCATAGCAATTTCCTTGAGTGGCCAGCCAGATATCCCCATTACAGTCACCAACCAGTCTGCCCCAGGGGCCTATTTCAGAAATAAATTGGATCGTAGATGAGCTGATGCAGAAGGGAAAAAAATGTTTTCTTGAGACTGTATCCTAAATTTTATCAAGTAATGCAGGAAAACTTCAAAGTCTGTTTATTCTGAGATGTATTTTTTTTGCTTTATGTATTCTTAAGTTTATTAGTATTATATTAAATATTAGTTTATGTGAACTTATGGTTTGATTTTGTGTAAGATTTAATAGGTTGCACGAAATATTTAATGACAAATCATAGCAGTAACACCTGGGAAATTGTTCAGAGAACAATTTTATTGTTATTAGAGGATTTGCATACTTATTTTATTAATATTGCTTAGCAATCACAAACATTGTGCCATGCCAGAGAAATCTGAAAAAGACCATTAACCCAGGAGGCTTAAAAAGAAACTTTCAATTTGAGGGGTACTTCTAAACATATTCCTTAATAACAGTAGAGCATTTCTAAATGTCTTATATCAATGAAACTTTGGCCTCACAAAAAAAATCCTTGCCTAAGGAGTGATGTGTGGAAATAAGACTATTTGGGCAACATAAAAAATAGTTAACAGGCAAATTAAGAGACACTTGAGATAAAATTTACTCAAATTACAATTTTTCTTGGGACAAAACATATGTCCCTTAATTGCAAAAAATAAATATGTGTTCATTAAGTTACATATTGAATAGCAACACATAAATGACATAAATTGACTATATATTTTCCTTGACAACCAAAATATCTTGATAAAAATAGAAATTCTCTGTTTATATTTACCATATGATTTCGTGCACTAGACTAAGATGTATGGTTATTTCTATGTTTTCAGTAAAATTTCAACAAATCTCTCACATACATTTTCTACAATTGTGAAACATTTTAATCTCTTGATTAGAATGTCCAATAAACATTTCTATAAATAACTTCAGACCTCAAAATTTTATAAATATCAATAATTCAACACTTAGACATAAAAGTAATCTCTATTGTCTATCAAATTCCAAATTTGAACTTAATCTCTTTATTGTTTACTCCCATATTTTTTCTTACCTTGGCTAAAGATGCTTCATGATATTATCTAGAAGTGTTTCACTAGTAAATTTTCTCGTAGTATTATTTTCACTTATCCTTTAAAAATAGATTTTAACTGCTACTAAATGTAATTTAACTCAACGATATTTAAGAGATAATTATTAATGTGCCAAGCACCACAGTGCATTCTGTGAAGGCTACAAAAACAAGGGTATCTGAGTGACTACTCAAAATATTTGCAGTCATATACAGGAAAAGAAACCCTATTAGAAAGAAAATGTGTGTGTATGTGTGTGTGTGTGTATGATATATACAAATGTGTATATATATTTAAAAGGCTATATGAGACATAATCTATTTTGACTTTCTTCAACCTTATATGCTAACCTATGAAAATTAATTTTAGTTTAAGTAATTATTTTCACATGTCACTTCTTCTGAAAGAGATTTTTTTTTCTTTTTGTGAGTCATCAGCACTTTGCAATTGCCCATACCTGTTGTGTCTGGTCTAAAGAGGCAAATTGTCACATAATAGTTTTTGTGCTTTTTGGTCTGATGTTAGTGGGTGCTTTGAGGCAAAACTGAATGAGTTTCCAATAGCCAGTCCAAATTACAAGAAATACAGGAACGGAATGCCTGGGGTTATCCTCAAATGCAGTTAGATTTGGATTGCATCCAATATCTTTTATTACAATGTGGAATGCTCAAAGCAAATACAATAGTTTCTCTTTGCCTCTGACACTTAAGTTTACAGAGTTAGGTTTAAATATAACTTTTGTAATGGCTACTTCACTGAGGAAACTTGAAGACATTTGATGCAGAATGACAATCTTCTGTTAATAAACTCTTAGAGTTTAGTTTGTGGGGCAAAACAGGGATCTCAATATTATACCAATTGAATAACAAAATTTTATCAATTGAGACTCCACCTGTAAAGTATTTAAGCTGTTCATGTTTAAACAAGAACAGGTTGAAGGAAAAGTAAGAAAAATACCTTTAGAGAATAAGCTGCTTGCAAGGACTCAAGTATTAAAGATGATACATCACTTGTGTGATCGTTATAAATAAGACACATTACATTTGTGTCATATTGTAACTTATTAATTCATGTTCACAAATAATTTCTTACTACTTTAATAGACAATTCATGAGCTTGGTAGCCTAGTGGATGTAGTAAAAAAAAAAGCATAGTTATTAGTTTCAGGCAGAATTATGTTTAACTCTGGCATTGTAACTTCTCAGCTATATAAACTTAATTAAATTACCTAATTTGAATTTCAGATTCCATTCTTATGAAGTAGTAATAATATTGACTTCCTTTAAAATCTATGAGTAGATTATAAACAGTCTGTATGAAGTCTTTGGCAATATTCACCTATAAACAAATAACTGTTATTAAGTATCATTCCTGAGCTGGTTCTAGTTTCAAAAGACACTTAAAACAGGATTTGTTTAAAACGAAATTTACAGTATAGTTTTTTCACTTATGCTGATTGGTTTTCCTTGTCGATTAGTCTGAATTAGTTAAGGATTACTTGTTTAAAACCACACATTTAGGTCATAGACTATGCACATTTAGATTACAAATCAATCTTTCTGATGACTTCAAATTGGGCAAAATTAACCCAAAATTCTATGCTAGAAGAATCCACTTTTAACCAGCACAGACAGGGTCTGAGTTAATTGTAATCGTGACTGAGACTCTCTCAGGGGGCAGGATACCAGGTATCTGTCAAATGACTGAGAAATCCCATTTCATTCTCTGAAAGATACTTTTGCTCATCAAATACCACTAAGTGAATGCTAGGAACTGTCTGATTGCCCACATCTATTTCTCTGATAATTTCTTTTAGAACTCCCTCCCCCATGGACTGAGGAAATGAAACCCAGCTCTAACATCTGCTTTTTGCTTAAACTGCCAGTTATGTCCACCCTGTCTATAGATATTTCCTGTGTTTCACTGACAAAGTGAAGACATTTAGAAAGGACCCCCTTAATATTTCTACTCCCATGTCTAGCACCCTATTTACATCTGTATCCCCCATCCACCCACAAACATTGCTTTTCTTCTTGTTCCGAATGATTAGCTCTCCTTGCTCATTTCTACGACCTAGTCCCCCTTTTGTAGATGGATACAATCATCTCATGTTCCATTCAAGTACTCTATCCATGAATCAATTTCTCTTTATGTTAAATTATAAATTTTACTCTCCCTTGACCCCATGTTACCCTGGGAACTTCCTGCATTAGTTCCGTTCTTTGCTCTAGTCTTTTTTCTAAAGAGTGTTCTATATTTACTGTCTCTGCTTTTCTAATTTCTCTCAGTTTTTAAAGTCTGCCACTTAACTAGAAGTAACATGGTTAAGATTACCAATACTTTCCATTTTATCAACCTTTCTAGTCAATTTTTATTTTTTATTGTTTTCAATCTACACACAATATTTGACAGAGTACACCACTCTCTCTTTATAGATATTGCTTTACTGGACTTCCCAGATTCCACACTGTTCTCATTTTCTTTAATGTTAATGTCTACTCCTTCTGAGTCTCATCTTTATCCTTTCAGTGAACTATCTCTATACACTGAGCTGTCTGGGAAATAAATTCTTAGATAGCTTATCTTCCCCTCATGAATTAGACCTAGGTGAATTTGAGCATCATTAATCTTTAATATGCTTGATTAACCAATGACTCTCAAATGTATGCCGTCTCTCACGCGGTCCACATTCTCATTCTTAAAAGTCTATTGAATATTAGAAATTCAATGTCTAATAAACATCGCATCATAATTTTTGACTCCTTAATCTATTTCTTCCCAATCTTCATAAAATGGTACTTACATCTAATTAGTTTCTGAGCAAATGTAGTTTCATGAGGGTAAGGGTTTTGTTAAAATTGTGTATTACTTTATCCCTCACAAGTTTCAGAAATGCCTGACTAGAATAGCTACTCCTTAATGGAAGCAGGCAGGTAGGTAGGCAGGAAGTAAAGAAGGATTATATTAAATTGAATGAAGGGTTAAATGAAGAAGGATTAGCCGAAACTAGGATAAGCTATGTAATATGTCTGATGAAGCACATTTATTAATAACTGTGATAGATTTAATCCAAAGTCTTCCAACCACAAAAGCTGCTTTCCATTCATTTTCTCTGATTCTCTAAATTAGTGCAATGTAAAATGAGTGAGTAGCTTGGATCTTTAATAGTGGGTAGAAAAGCATGCTTTCTTTCATATTGCAATATCAAAGGCCAATGGGTACTTTTTACACATTTAAGGTCTGCATACAGTTTAAAAAGATTAAAGATGAAATAAACTACCACGCAAATGTGCCAATATGACTGAAAAATAAATAGAAAATGGAAAAAGGAAGAAATCTCGTGTTTCTTTCAGAAATATAGCAGATTCCCATGTGTATAAGCATGCGACACATTAATCATACCAAATACTGACTGTAAGTATACGTTTTACGCACTAGCAGCCGTAGTGAATCACCTATCAATTGACTATTAACCCTCTCAATGTAACATTTGAAGACTCCAATTTGCCTTTGTTAAAATAACTTGTTTACTTATATAGACTGTCCTGTGGTAGAATAATTTCAAAACCATGTAATCACCATGATGTTCTCATCAGTTTATATTCACTACATCCCATATTTAGATTTGCATTTACTGTTTTAGTAAACATTATTTACAAAGATATTTTTAAATGTACTATGTCTCAAATTGCCTTTATTTTCATGATAAATAATTTAATTTTACAAAATTATTTTTTGCATTTCCTAAGGTAAAAAATTTTAGATTTCTTTTACTACATATGTAAGTCAGGTTCTTTATTGGTGTTCATATAAAGACCCTTTTAAATTCATATTTAAAAAAAATATGTGTCTATTTACTTTCTAGTCCAATTTTAAAAGGCATTTACCATAACAATGACAGTGTCTCTTTGTACAAGTGCTACCTTTGATTCTAAACTTCTCAGTAACTGAAAGCAGGAAGCTCGGGCACATTTTTGTTATAATAGTTTATGAAAATATACAATCATCTGAAATCACTTACTGATTTCCACTTCATTTTTTTAGTATGATTATTTAAAAATATTTAAATTTTTGGCTTTTAAAAGTAGCTCTTTGCCTTTAAAAAAAAACTTTATTTTTCCTCCCTGTTGTTAGAACAGATTATTGTGTGAAATAATAAAAGACAAACATAGTCTCTTAAGCAGATGATGGCTCATTGTCAGCCAAAACATTTCCCCTGAATTTTTTATTTTGTATTAAGGGGTAAATGTTTTACCATACGATGTTTACCTACAATGTTCCAACATTATGTGACCATTTGCACTTCCAAGCCTGTAGAGTTTTGTTGTCTTATCTTAAATTGATCCCATCATGAATCACTTATTATTCTGTGCATTAGTCATGTAACATGATCCCCATATGAGGTGATTCCTCTGCTATATAATATTTATACTTATGAATTCTACTAAACATAGAGTTCCTATAATACAGTGAAATATGTAATAGTATAAAAAATAGCAAGTGTGCATGTGTGGTATAGACTTCCTAAATAACTGACAAACGTATGCATTGATGTATCGAGACGATCTCGGCTCTAACTCCTGTGAATAAAGCGATGGACACAACCACAGGTGTCTCTAGTTACCGTTCACAGTCTGACCGATTTCACAGCTGAGTTCATTGCAAATAAAGTTTAAGACAGTAAAATATATACAACCAAAAAAAAAAAAAAAAACTATGACCAAATATACAGGCACTGCTAGACAAATGCTTGCCTATTATTGTGATGATCATTTTATTTTCTATTTAATTTCTGCCTTTTCACACACTTCTTTAATTTCTTCAATCTTAAAAAAAAACTAAATTAAGATTTGAAATAATGGCAAAAGTTCAAGTTCATGGAAACAAAATAATGCTTGTTTTAATTGTTGGGATTTTTACTAGGCCTGAAGAAACATTTAATTGAAAATGGCATCTAAAATTAACAGACTACAACATTTTTTATTTTAAGTTTCACTTCTTTTCTTAAAAGTTTCATACAGAGGAATTCTGTTATTATTGATATCTAAGTGTGATTGTCCCATCAGTTAACCTGCTATGTTAAAGATTATTGGTTACCGAAGAATTAGAAAACCAAACATCATCTCTGTTAGTTAGGTGCTTGTTTTTATTTACATATACTCTCTAGTGCCAAAATTGTCAAGAGAAAGTGTTACTTTACTAAACTAAGTCAGACTTTTCCACATCTTTGAAAGAGTACTTTAGTCAAATAAAACCATGGTAAATAAGCACACTAGGGTATAGTTGCCACCTTTGGGCACTTGACAAACAAAGCAGAACCTGCCCCATCATTTTCCCACTTCATTTTATTCCTCTCTGCTTTATTTATTATTTATTTATTTATTTATTTATTTATTTATTTATTTGAGTTCTGGTAAAATATTCAGCCTTATTTATAATACTTCTATTTATTTCCTTCATGTTTGCATCCAAGACAAGAGGTACTTTTGAACGTCTTCCCAATTCCTGTTCATCAGCAGCCCTGGGTTACCAGGCCCCTGGCAGGACACATATTTTGGGCCAGCCCTTTCCCATATGCCTACACATTTCTTCTCCCACTGTTTATGTGTTTGCCAAAAGTTGGTTGTTTTGTTCCCAAATACATATGTATCAGATATAATTATGACTATATCAAGATCATTTAAATAACTATTATGTGAAACAGTGACAAGCATGAAGGTAAAATAAATAAATATATAAAAACAAACCACAATGGCTAGACAAAAACATAAGCTACTAAAAATGCTGACAAATTGAATTTATGAGTCAGATCCTTCATTTCACACTTTTTTTTTAAGGGAAGGGTGAATGTCTGCATATTACTTTTTTTTTTTTTTTGAGAGACAGAGAGAGACAGCATGAGCAGGGGAGGGTCAGAGAGAGAGAGAGGGAGACACAGAATCCGAAGCAGGCTCCAGACTCTGAGCTAGCTGTCAGCACAGAGCCCTATGCGGAGCTCGAACCCACGAACCGTGAGATCATGACCTGAGCTGAAGCCAGATGCTTAACCGACTAAGCCACCCAAGCGCCCCTGCATATTACTTTTTATGCATTTTCGACTAATTGGCCCCCTTCAAAAATGGGGCACTGAGGAATCTACTCCTGAAATCATTGTTACACTATATGCTAACTTAGATGTAATTTAAAAAATAAATAGTTTTTTTTTAAAGCAGTTCTGAAAACCATGAACCATTAGCAAAAAGAAACAATCCTAACAAACCGAATCCAGCAGTCACTGAAGAATCATACAGCATGGTCAAGTGGGATTCATTCCAGGAGCACAAGAATAGTTCTACATTCACAAATCACAAAGTGATATACCACGTTAATCAGATGGCGGTAAAAAATCATATAATAATCTCAATAGATGTAGGAAAAGCATCTGACAATAGTCTATATATTTTCATGATAAAAATTTTCAATTTTCAGTTTGTGCAGCAATGCAAACCATCATCAAAACGGAAACACAACCTATGGGATGAAAGACTTGCAAAATCATGTATCTGTTAAGAGGTTAATAACCAAAATTTGCAAAGAATGCTTATATCTCAATGACAACAACAACAACAACAAATCTGACTTAAAAATGGGCAGAAGAACTGAATCTACATTTTTCCAAAAATGACATTTAAATGGCCACTGTATATATAAATGGCACATAAAATGGTGCTCAACATCACTAATCATCAGGCAAATGATGATGATGAAATGAAATGAAAATCAAAACCATAGTCAAAAATCACTTTACACATGCTAAAATGGCTATCATCAAAAACACAAGAGATAACAAAGTGTTGGCAAGGATGTGGAATGAAGGAAATGATTATACACCATTAGAGCCACGGGTGCAGCCACTGGTGGCTCAGTAGGTTAAGCAGGAATCAGTATAGATGGATTTCTAAAAGTAAAAGTTGAACTACCTATTATATGATCCAACAATTTCACTTCTGGGTGTAAATCCAAAGAAAATTAAAACAGGATATTGAAGACATAGCTGAACTGCAATGTTCACTGAAGCATTATTTACAATAGTCAAAAAATGGAAACAGCTAACCATCACTAGAATGCTGGATAAATATGCCAAATATGTATATTTATATGTTTTATAATGATAGTTAAAATAATTTATATTTATAAAATATTTATAAAACATGGTGATTGTAATTGATAATACCATATTATATAATTGAAATCTGCCAAGAGAATAGAACTTAAAAATATTACCAAAGAGAAAAGAAACAAAGTTCAATAGATCCATATACAAAGTTAAGATGTAAGATTTCCCATTAAATAATTAGCTATGACATATTTTTCATATTAAGAGAAACATGAAAACAAATTATTTATTTATATTAAAAGAAGCTTTTGAGACTTTGAATATGTATTTTGCTTTTGAAAGAGCTACTTTTAGTTTGAGTTCTTGAAGATAAAAGCTTCTTCTTTTGTGTTACTCTCCTGTTCATGATAAAACTATCCTTCCCCCTTATAGACTGTTACCTTGAAAATATGTTTTTAGTCACTTTCATATTTTAAGAAATAGTATCAGTCCTAATTTTGTAGTTTATTGTCCTTTTAAATATCAACAATATTCTTTGCTCTTCTTCAAAGCTATGCTTCATTCCAAACACAATCCTCTGAACACTGTTTATAAATAATACAGTGAAACCTTGGTTTGTGAGCATAATTCATTCCAGGAACATGTTTTTAATCCAAAGCACTTGGATATCAAAGCGAATATCAAGACCCATTAGCTCAGGTGGGATCATACATTCAGCAACAGGTACTACTAGTATTATAAGTCATTACTTGTTTATCAAGTTAAAATCTATTAGAAATATTTGCTTCTCTTGCAGAACACTTGGAGAACAAGTTACTCACAATCCAAGGTCTTACTGTAATTGATATCTGAACACTAAGAAAAAGTACTACTGTCATGTTATTTATCATACTTTATTGAAAGTACATGTCTAAGCCCTTTCCTCCACTATATTGTGAGTTTATGGTAATTAGAGAGAAATTCTTAGCATTTCCAGGACCAATCACAATATCTACTACTTAGCATATTCATTAAATATTCATCGAACTTAACTGAATTTGATATAAAAACAAATATTGGTTTGGGTAAACGGTGTTTTATTTGAAATTATTTGCTTAGTAAAAATTAACATGGCCAGGTTGTGTCATCTTATGAAAATATTCGTATGCTTTACTAATTTTTCACTAAGTTTCATAGTTTATACTGTAAGATGTTTTTCCTGGATGCCACCACACATGGATTCCAGGCACTAACAAATCTTTAGAACTCATGAGCTTAATGAATTTCCATTGAGTTGTCTAATATAGCACAAATATTTTTCAATTGGCTTCTCAAATCATTTGTTGTTAACTATTACTTTTGTGTCTGCATTAGGACCAAAAAACTAAATGTAACAAGGTGACCTAAATATCAGTGGAAATCACAATTTTGGTTTTGGGAACTTTTTGTGAAAATTGAATAAAATGGAAACATTCTGTATAAATCTAAATTAACAAAATTGATATACTTAGGAATCAACAAGCCTAATTAATATAAAAGGATGTCATTAGTGCTAAAAAACAAAATCTGCTTAGAATATATTTTTTCCAGGGGCACCTCAGTGGCTCAGTAGGTTAAGAGTCCAACTTCGACTCAGGTCATGATCTCACACTTTGTGATTTCGAGCCCTGCATCGGGCTCTGTGCTGACAGCTTAGAGCCTGGATCCTGCTTCAGATTCTGTGTCTCCCTCTTTCTCTATCTCTCCCCAGCTCATGCTCTGTCTCTCTATCTCTAGGTGTGTCTCTCTCAAAAATAAGTAAACATTAAAATTGTTTTTAAAGAATAATTTTTCTGGAGTATAAAATACATAAAGTAGAATAGTTCACTTATGTAAGAATTACTAATGCATTTTGAGTTTGGGTCTTTTCTTATTTATTCTAGAGAAAAAAGTGAAATATCATTGCACTGGGAATAGTTAATGAAGTGGAACTGTTTTCAAATTTTTTGTATCCAAATTTTTATATCTAAATTTTTTGTCCAAAAAAAATTTATTTGCTTCTTATTGTTATAAGGTACTTATATTTCAAGAAACAATGAAGCATAGTGCTAGAAATGTCTGTCACTTATCTCTTGGAGAGATTTTATTTCCATACTTAAATGTTGGAGTAAGAAGGAGACCCTTTCAAAAGGAAAAAAAAAGGACACCTATCTCCTTTCTGTCATTAGCAAAGGAAATTCCATTTTCCTCATGCTTCATATATGGGTGTCTCATGAATCACTTAGCTCAATTGGTATGTTTTTTGTGATATTTTCAGGAGTAAGGACCACATAGGGAATTTATGTATTTATTAAGGATTCTGACCCTGATTCAGAACATCATGCATATTCAGAATAATTAGTAAAGAATAGTATTAAAAACCCAATCATTGGTGGTTGTATACTACTCACTCAATATATTGTTGGTTTCCATTTTCTTAGATTTTCATTCAAGGTTTGAAATTTATATTCATAATGAATTGATTTGTAATTTTTCTTCCTTGACAGGTTTCTGGTCTCATGGTGATCATGGTTATACTGCTTCAGGATGTATTGTATTGTATAGATGTTTTTTCCCCATCTATGTTGTGTGAGTTTATTTGATAATCATAATATTCTGTCTTAAATAGTTAATAGGGGGCACCTGGGTTGCTCGGTAGATTGAGTACCAGTCTCTTAATTTCAGCTCAGGTCACAGGTTCATGAAATCAAGCTCCACCTCCAGTTCTGTACAGACAGCAGATTGTCTCTCACCCCGTCTCTCTTCCCCCTGACCCTCCACGCTTAAGTTTTCTACCTCTCTCTCTCAAAAATAAATAAATAAACATGAAAAAATAGTTGATAGAATTGATCAAGGAAACTCTTTGAGTCCAGTATTTGTTGCTGTTGTTTTGATTTTGAGAAAGGAAAATCTCAGAAACAAAAAAAAGTTGGTGAAGGAAGAAACATAATATGAAAGCATTGGACGAACAAATGAAGAGACATCACTTTGACATGCTAAAACTGTTTACAGTTGGCAAGAAAAGCCTTGGAAGGTCAGTAAGATCGACAGGACAGAGTCCCCATAACAGGCAAAGCCTGAGGAACAAGGTGCAGAGATGCTGGAAGACAAGGAAGATTATTCTCTCCAACCTCTGAGACGCTTCACAGCTCCTCATCCCTGGAGGTGAGCTCTAGGTGGCAGAAAACCATTCATGTAAAGTGTTAAAAGTCATCTGGGCATCTGGGTGGCTCAGTCGTCTAGGCCTCCAACTCTTGATTTCAGGTCAACTCAAGTTCTCGAGGTTCCTGAGTTTGAGTCTGGCCTTGGGCTCTGCACTAGCAGCAGTGGAGAGCCTGCAAGAAATTCTGTGTCTCTAAATAAATAAATAAATAAATAGACTTTAAAAAAGTTAAAAGCCATCATACTTTAAGAAAAGCAAAAAGAGTAAAACAAAACTTAGCAGAGAATCTAATATCCAAATAATCAGAATGTATAATAGAGAAAATAACAATTTTTAGGAATGTATCTTTATATAGATGCAAGACAAAATTGAAAACATTAAAAACAAATCAAATTAATAAGAGCATTGCTTAGCAGAGATAACATGAACTTATTTGATGAATAAACCTAGACAGAATTAAAGTTATATGTCTGTACTATATTTAATGTGGGTAACTCTAAGGGCATGAATGCATTAAGAAAGCCAACAAACTTAAAATAACATTTATTTACCAAAGAGTATCGCAGATCATGAGAAACTGAAAAGCATTTGGATCAGTTTCAATTATATTTATAAAAATTTAGAAATATTTAATATAATAAGTGTTTATCTTTTTTTAGCTAATTAAATAGAGGGTTTTTTTTAACAAGTTCATTTTGTCAATGCCATTGGAAGGTAGAAAACTATTACATATATATAACATACATTTGTAGACATATATAAACACTCAGATTAAAATGGACCTTATGACTTTTGTTCCATTTTAGCCATGAATCAAGTACAAAAATACGGCTCACTAGTTTGTAAATAACAGTTGAATCTAAGTTATGTTTCTGGCAGTTGGAATACGTTAGAGTCACCTGATCAGATGACAAAAGCATGTCACTAAAATGGTGGAGAAGACAGGTTTCCTTGGCTGCTCAGTTAGTTAAACATCTGACTTTGGCTCAGGTCATGATCTCAAGGTCCATTAGTTCTAGCCCTGAATTGGGTTGTGAGCTGACAGAGAAAGACTGCTTCAGATTCTGTCTCCCTTTCTCTCTGCACTTCCCCCCTTATGTGTTATTTCTCTCTCTCTCTCTCTCTCTCTCTCTCTCTCTCAAAACTTTATAAGTAAATAAACATCAAAAATACGTAAAATTGTGAGGAAGACTTTTAAAAGTTCTATTTGGCCTTGAGAAATAATATTATGGAGGCTGTGGACTAGATTTTGAACAAAGAAGCTTTATAAGAGTTTGTATTCTAAATGTTATTAAAAATTGATTGAGAGAGAGAGAATCAGTGGGGAGGAGCAGAGAGAGGGAGAGAGACAATCCCAAGCAGGCTTCATGCTGTCAGCATGGAGCCAAACGCAGGGCTTCATCTAACAAACCATGAAACCATAACCTGAGCTGGACCCAGGAGTGGGACGATTAACTGACTGAACCACTTAGGTGCCCCAACGGTCTGTTTTAAGTTCAGTTCTTTTTTAACTCTTTTTATCTATCTTTCTCTATCTCCTATTCTTCCTTCCTTCTTTCTTTCCTTCTTTCCTTCCTTCCTTCCTTCCTTGCTTCTTGAGGGATTTGGGGTGGTGTTCTAATTATCCCCTGGATGTTTGTAATTCAAATATATGGTCAACTTTATATCTTCAAGAAACAGAGAAAGAAATGTAAGTTTTCCCCTAGGAGTTTTGGGGATTATTTGTCTATTATTAGAAGTCTAAAGTAATTACTGTATAAATCTTTCCTTCTTTATCAAAAGAATTCTGTTTCAATGTCCTGATTTTTATAATATCTGCAAACATTCTGAGATGACTAGAGGAGCTTTTGAGGTTATTACAGATAAGTGGACTTCAAATTGTTTCTAGATTTGCATTTCTGGTTTTGTGAAGCCTAAGTTCTAAGACAAGGCTAGATAATTTGTGTCTTTTTTATCAGGGAGAAGATTTCTTGCTATGGTGGAAATCAAAAGATTTCTATGTTCTGGAGCTTTAGGGTTTAATGCAGTATGCCTTTGAAAAGTCTGTATAAGGCATTGAACAAAGGCCTTTAAATGTTCCCTCTTTTTTTCCCCCCTGAATTTACAGTTCAATATTAGACTAATTCATCTTACCAAGAAACACCTTTACTATTACTTTCTTCAACTCCTGAACATAAACCTCCAGGTGATCCATTTCCTGACCATTTGAGGTAAGGCCAGACAAAATTTTGGTCATCTATTTCCTCTGGAAGGGAAGTTTTCCCTGGAGGGCTAGCTGGCTTGTTCTGTTAACTACACTACAATCGTGGATGAGAATAACATCCCTCAGTAGCCAAAATCCTTGTCAGTAGGAATGTGAGCTGTCACTAATGCTTCTAACTCTTCTCTAAGTTTGGTAGAATCTTCTGAAAGTAGAGGTAAAAGGGCTTTAAACTTTAATATATCTGCTGCTGTCTAGGGGACTTGGATCCTTTCCAGTGGAGGGTTCAGGATACATACACAAAGGTTATTGCATAGGAAGGCCTAAAGCTGGGAGAGCCTGACTACAGAGCCCTGGAAAGAAGGAGGAGTTGTTTGTGACAGCAAAGCGAGCCCTGCAGTCTATCCTGGGTACTTCTGCTAAAGTCACTTTGTGCTTCTCCATATAACATAAATAATCTGTATCCTGGACCTGGACATCAGGCTGCAATGTTCTCTGTAAATCTTCTAGGAAATGGAAATTTTAAAGTCAGCTGGATGTTCTAGGAATTTCTGGGGGAAATTGGAAGAGACTGGGGAGCTAAGTGAATTTGCTGACAAGATGGGGCTAAATTATGAGAAGGAAAACTTACATTGGATGTGGATTTTAATTTTTAATATAATTTTTGGCTTTTTTTTTCATTTTTTAAGGATATCCCTAAGGCTAAACATTATGCTCTTTTGCATCCTCTTTTTAATTTGTTCTTTGTATAGACACCAATAAAGTAATTGTTAAGGATACTAGCTCTCTAAAATGTTTTTCAGATAGGAGTGCCTGGGGAACTCAGTTGGTTAAGTGTCCAACTTCAGCTCAGGTCATGATCTCGCCGTTCTTGGGTTCAAACCCTGCATGGGACTCTGTGCTGACATCTCAGAGCCTAGAGCCTGCTTCAGATTCTATGGATCTCTCTCTCTCTCTCTCTCTCTCTCTCTCTCTCTCTCTCTCTCTCTCTCTCTCTTTCTCTCTCAAAAATAAATAACATTAAAAAACTTTTGCTTCAGTATAGAAAGTTTTCCAACACAAAGGGTCCATTGCTTGGCTATTGGTGAGTAAGATCTTCAAAGGTCATTAATCTTAATAGTGATTCAAACTGATAAGCTTTTTTATGTCTTCAACATGGAAGCAAGAGGCATTTCTAAAGATCGTACAAAACATTCACCTACAAAATCCAGAAAATTCATTCCAAGAGCTAGCCTACGAAAGCGAAGACCTTCATTGTCGCTAGCAGTTTGAATAGTGTTAGGGAAATGGGGTCTCTAGTTTCCCACCAGAATATGAGATGTCTCCAGTCACAGACTTGCGAATCTGTGACACTGGGCATCCTCTCCTGGAATAACACTTTTCCAGTACTAATGAGAAATGAAGGTAGAGACAATAAAAGCCTCTTACAAAGTGAAATCTCTTAAGACAACTCCTTTGACAGTTGGCATGGTCAAACAAAGGAACTTTCTGTCTTGGATCCCCAGCCCGCAGCCCGTTTGGTTGACTGCCAAATGCAAAGTGACACTTGCACCTTCTGGCTGGTAGAGTCTAGAAAGAGTATTCTCAGTTTCCACAAAGCCAAACTCTCAGGACACAGAACCAGACAAAAGGAAAGCTTCATCTCATTTCTATACACGGAACCCACAGCAAAGTATATCTTGTAAGACACTTGTCTTGTAAGAGCCATGAACTCACCAGTCTGTGAGTTCATTTTGAACATCAGGCTTAGTGGATCTATGCCTGCATTCCACACTATGATTCTGGCTATCACCCCCCTCTCCTGCCTTGTGACAAAAGACACAAGAGACAGAGAGCAAAGACAGCATAACGAAATCTTTATCAGGGTGCCTGTACCCAGGGATCTAGTTCACACAAATACTTTCTTTTGTTAATCTACATTTAGGAAAGGAAAAAGACTCGTTACTTTTACTTCCACTGGACTCTGCAGGTACATATATGGAAAACTGATGTTGTAGGAGTATTTACCCTGTGCCAGCTCTTGCCAGAGATCCGCAGATCCCTCAGCTGCAGCAGCCCCAGTGCTAACAGTGACTAGCCAGTGGACAATCCCACACTGGGCACCAAACTGTAGGTGCAGAAAAATGTTCTCTTCCTCCCATCTAGTTCTTTGGCAGATCAAATGATTAATTAGATTAGATTAATTATGTAAAATATATTAACAGGAGAAAAATAAAATTCATTCCATACATATGGAATTCTCCCCTCCCCCAATAGAAGACTCTTATAAGTGACCAAAGCAGGAAAGTTTTGTGCGTTGTAGACAAAGAAACAATAAATTTATGGAGAATTAACAAGACAATGTGATTTGGGCTTAGAGTAGTAAAGTTGTGAAGAAGTAACCAGTTTTATTTAGGTAAACTTTTTGGCCCTAAATTTCATTTCTGGTGGTAAGGATGCCTTCTACCTTCTGGGTACAGGAAGGTACCTTTTATATGGAAGATTTATATCCTGCTTTCAGGAAGACAAGGGAAGGTCAGAATTTTTCTACATCAGCTGTTTCTCAAGTACCTTTAATTTAAAATAATCAATATGCTAAGGTGACACTTTTGGGGTGACGTATTCTGAACCCCTGCAGCTGAATTTCAGATACAGTCTTTGGGCTCAATAATATATAGAATACTAGATAACAGTTGTCTTTCTTTTCTCACATTGAGCCTATCTTGTGTGATAATAATATATTAACTTTGTCCTCATCAAGTTTCAGATTAAATGCAAAATATCCACATATAAATCATTTTTTCATTCATATATAACTTTAACTTTGGATCCTGTATGTGAGTTGTTTCAAAAGCTATGTTTTAGGTTTATATTGTTCAACGAATACAAAATTACAGTTATACAAAGTGAATACGTTCTGGATCTGCTGGACAGTGTAGAGCCTGTAGTTCAGAGTATAGTGTTATGCACCAAAAGGTGTTTTAAGAGGGCAGATTTCAAGTGTTCTTACCACACAAAACATCAAGTGACACAAGGGAACTTCTGGAAGTTCTCAATATGTTTATTACCTTAATTATAGTGAAAGTACAAGTGTCTGTGAGTGCTTAAACTCATCAAATTGTATACATTAAATATGTGCCATTTATTGCATATTGACTATATCTCAATAATGCTGTACAAATGATTTGAAAGTGCATGTAATAAAACAAAGTAAAAACAGTGTCAGAACTAAGTAGTATAAAAAACGGTATAAGTAGGGGAGTTCCTATGAAGAACCCTTTAATTTTAATAAATGCCCATGCCATGACCAGCATTAAAAAACCATTTTTTATTTTTAAAAATTTTTTTATGTTTTTAATTTATTTTTGAGAGACAGAGAGAGACAGTGCAAGCTGGGGAGGGTCAGAGAGAGACAGGGAGAAACAGAATCTGAAGCAGACTCCAGGCTCTGAGCTAGCTGTCAGCACAGAACCCAACATGGGACTCGAACCCATGGAACCATGAGATCATGACCTGAGCCGAAGCTGGATGCTTAACCGAGTGAGCCACCCAGGCACCCCAAAAAACCGTATTTATTTATTATTTGACAGAGACAGAGACAGTGTGAGTCGGGAAAGAGCAGAGAAACAGGGAGAGAGAGAATCCCAAGTAGGCTCTGTGCCACCAGAGCAGAGCAGAGCCCTGCGTGGGGTTCAAACTCATAAACTGAGATCATGACCTGAGCAGAAACCAAGAATCAAACCCTTAACTGACTGCGCCAACCAGGTACCCCTGAAAAAAACATTTTATTCAAGTTATTCAAAAGAGCTTTTATGCAGCAAGTTGTGATTCCCATAAATAAAATATATTTGGAGTCTTTAAGAAATAAACCATAAAGAAAAGAGGATGCAAATGAAGAAAACATGGAAAAACACAATTTTCACCTTCACAATAGAAGAAATAGTGTAGGTATATAAAAACTAACTTTAAATGGATATGGTAAATTTATGAATCAGGAAAATGTTGTTTTAGGGAAAATACATAAGTAAGGGGTTATATTTTAATTACATTAAGATTAGAATATTAGAGCAAGCACCTGAGGGAGTCTTAGTTCGTCTGAGAAACTAAAAAGAGGAGCAGTGTGCCACTGTATCGACTGCAGGTGGGATAGAAGTCTTTACAAAAGAGTTCATTGAAGGGTTGAGTAGTAAATAAATGGCTTCATAATGAGAATTTGTATTGATCCAAGTCTGACAAAAAAATATGCAGGTTTGGATAGAGAAAGGGCAAGAGGGAGGGCTTCCCAGATTGGATCAATAATGTTAACCACCTCAATCAGCCATAGGTATTCTTAAATAAAAGTATTTATTCAGCTTTCAGTTTCATTTATCAAGTGATTTTCTACTCACCTAATGTTAAAGTCTGGCGACCAACTGGTCTCCCTCAAGTTCATCTCATTCACTTCTGAGTCCCTCCTTCACCTACTAAGATAGCTCCTAAGGCTGGGAGTTTACAAATCTGGGGCCACTTCTCGGTGGACAGGCAGGGTGTGGGGCCAGTCAGGCAGATGCACCTCCTTCTTTTTTATGGTTTTGATATATCTTTTGTCTAGGCAGATGCATTGTTATCCGAAAGGCCTATTTGGCAATTTATAGTTCGCTTTTTATCTATTCAATTGTTCCCTGGTATTCTTAGAACAGAAAAGGGAACCTTTTAAGAATAATAACATGCCAATTACCTTTAATTACTCTCTAGCTCTTTCAGTTAAAAAATATCTCTCATTTTAAGCTTAGTTTGTGTCTGAATAGAAGATTTCATATCTGAAACCCTTAATGGAAAGGCCTTCTTATTTTCCACAACTTTCTTTTCTATTTAATGTAGTCTCTTTCTAAATTTAACATATTATTTAAAGTGCCATCCATCTACTTGATCCACTTGAAAAGATGGAAAGGCTCACAAGTAAAGCTTATTATCTATTTATATTTTATTCTGATGTTTCTACTTTTACAATCAAATAGATGTTGGCTGTAAAATATATATTTTCAAATATATTTTACATAATACATTTTATGGAAATTGGAATGAAGCAAGGATGTAATAAGGTAAAGAGTAAACTTGTGTATATTATTTGCCCGGTTTATACTCTTATCCTCCTAAGTAAATAGTAACAAATAGAAAAAAGTTATCAAATTTGGAGGACTATAAAGAAACATTGAAGAAAAGATAAAATAGAAATAAAGGAGAATTTTACCTATTTTTTCCAGCAGTTTTTGAGATGTTAAACATGGCCCATGACTCATATATTGTACGTTTTATTAAAACCAAATATAGAGTAAATATTTATAAAAGTAATGATATAGACTTTGGGTTTAAGAAACAAATGGCATTAAATGTAAAATATGTGTCATTTGAAATGGACAGCAGCTTTCTTACTGTCAAATGATCTCACAAATTATTTTTTAAGATATATATATATATATTCTGAAGACTTAAGGTCTTAGCTCAGGGTGCTTTAAAAAATACAGACTGGGTAGCATAAACAACAGATATGTATCCCCTACAGTTCTGGAGACTGGGAAGTCCAAGATTAAGGGTGCCAACAGATTCAATTATTGATGTCTCACTTCTAGGTTGCAGACAGCTATGCGGTTACATGGAGGAGATAGATCATCTCTCTTGTGTCTTTTCTGTTAAGGGCACAATTCTATTCATGAAAGTTTTACCATAAATCTTCTAATTATGTTTCAAATGGTCCACCTCCAAATGCTATCACATTGGCAATGGAGTCTTCAATATATGAACTTATGGAGATACAGACATCCAGTCTGCAACACTGATGTAGCAAGACTGTAGTCTAAATCCAGAAATTAGAATTTTATAACTTCTTTTCAAAAACTCTTAGAATGGAAATCCATGCTCATCTCATCATAGAATCGATCTTCCATTGTTGATAGAATAACTTTATGCCGCATTGTTTGGGTCTCTTTAAGGATAATTATTTTACAAGTATTTGTAGTTCCACTTATCACATCAAAATTCAACTTGAGTTTCCTGTTTCTGATCATAGAACTATTTAAAGCTATTATGAATGTTTTACTATTTTAGTATGCAAAATGTTTTGATATGTTATAGAAATGATAAAAGCTATTTTGAAGGGTGATACATTTCCCAAAAGAAGTAGGACTCAGATGCTGCATTTATTATGGGAAATAGAGAAATAGCTAAGATTACTGTTGTCACCACTTCTTTCAGTTTTGAAGGAACAATAGATTATATAACAAACTAAAGAGAGGACTCTAACCAGAAAAAGATTGATTAAAAAAATTCACATTGAGTGATTTAATTAGACAACATGCTAACAATTAGAAAAGCCACAAATTTCACTTTAACCTCTATAAAAATATAAAGAATATCATAGTGACTAGATGGATACTACTTAGAATATTGAATGCAATATTTCACCAAGTATGAAAATACAGTTAACCTTTGACTAACACAGGGATGAGGAGCACTGAACCCCCCAAGGTAAAAAACATTCATGTATAACTTTGGATTCACCAAAAACTTAACTGCTAATAGCTTACTGTTGACTGGAAGCCTTACCAATAATATGAACAGTAAATAAACACATATTTTGTATATTATAAGTATTACATACTGTATTCTTACAATAAAGCAAGCTAGAGAAAAGAAAATATCATTAAGAAATCATCAGGGAAAATACAGTTACTATATTTAACAATAACAACAAAATCTGTGTGTAAGTAACCCATGCCACTCAGATCCATGTTGTCCAAGGGTCAGCTATATAGTTAACTTCTAAGAAATCAAAAGTGAAATCCAACCATCATCACGGCAACTGACATCTAAATGGAATCCAAAAATATTTCACACAAAGATGGAGTGAAACAATTGTCAGCCACTCAAGCATAATTTCAGTAACGTGGGATTGGAGTACACCTGAACTACATCTGCACAACGGTATCACTTGCACAGTATTATCTAAACTTCTCTAATAAAATTACATAAAGTGACCAGTTTTATTTTGTGGGTTTTTTTCACTAAAAATGCTCACAATTATAAATGTATCTAAAAAGAGTCAGAACAGGAAGAACTGGTTTACAGAAAGAATAAAGTGGGCAATGATTATAAAGAGTTGTCAAGAGAAAATGGACACTGTATAGACTAGTCATAGTCTGCAGAGGCATCTGATCACACCCTTTTAAAAATGAATGATCATTGAAGGCCAATAGCCTTTCTTCCTTTAATAGAATCCATGTTTTGTAAACAACTTTTGATAATTCAAGAATTTTGATCATAAAAAGGGTGTTTCATTAATAACACATCCATTTAGGATAGCTATTTGAAATTTATTTTTCAAGTTGCAAAATAAAAGTGGTAACTCTTATTTATATAGCTGTTCATTGTGAGTTTTTTAAACATTTTTTTTACATTTATTTATTTTTGAGAGACATAGAGAGACAGAACATGAGCAGGGGAGGGGCAGAGAGAGAAAGAGACACAGAATCTGAAGCAAGCTTCAGGACCAATGCAGGCTTGAACCCACAAACTGTTAAATCATGACCTGAGCTGAAGTCAGACGCTCAATTGACTGAGCCACCTGGGTACCCCTCATTGTGAGTTTTTATAGAAAGAGTCTATCCTGAGAATAAGATGGTCTCTTGTCCTTCCCGCCCCTGCGGCAGGGCGGTAAATCCTTGCGGGTCCGTTCCTGAGGGAGGGAGAGGGAGTAGGGCAGGAAGGGGAGCACTGAGAGTGAGGCAAGACAAGCGTTTCTGATCAAGCCTCCTTTATCATTCTTCCACTCACACCCCAAAGAAAGAAAAACCCACACCTATATAGGGTTTAGGGCGAGAAACTGACAGGGTTGGTTGCTAGGAAACAGGGTCAAGCTTGGGTAAAGAAGGAAACAAACTATAGTTTTTAGCACAGCATGTGAAGGGCCAATACCACCCTGCTGGTAGGCGATTGATCTTTGTTTTTCTGGCTTCTCCTGACAGGGAGTGGCACACCCCTGCCTATTTTTGCAACTCCCCTCAGGGAGTGACATTACCAGCTAGTAAATGGCCAAGCAGCTGAATCTTTGCAGCTTTCCACAGTCTCTAATTTCCTGGAAAACTCTATGTCTATATCTGAACAACTAGGTATTGTCTCTTAGTACTGTCTTATGGAAAGAGAGCACCAATTTTTCTTGTGGAGAAATTCAATGAAAATTAAATTTATTGCCTCAACTATTGGTCAATTATTAGAAATTTGACCACTATTCATGTTTTAAAATACCATATTTTTACATTTAGTTTGAAAAGTAAAACTACATCTCCCATACAGCTATGCAAGATTGTAACTGAAGTACAAAAGAAATTAAATATAACAACATAGGAAATGAGAAAGGTCTTAAGTTTTCAAGAGGTTTCAACAAATTTCTGGAAGAAGGAAAAGAAATTAAAGAAATATAAAGGAGTATAGGAAGCAGACAGAAAGAACATAAACATGTGGGCTTCGAGTGGAAGGGGAATCCCAACTGCTTGGGATGCTGTGAGCAAAAGGAAACAAAAACTACAAAAAAAGTAGAGAGTGAAAACTGAGTCTAAAACACAAATTTTAATTAAACATCCATCTAGAAAATAGTTGCTTAGGCTGTACATCAAAATCCAGTGTTATATACTATGCAAAGAAACCAATACCCCAGCATCCTTGACAAGGAACAATAAAAGTAGAACTCCATAAATCCTAAAGAGCAACAGGTAGTGAACACAGCAAAAACAAAGGCCAAGACAAAATTTGTTAAATAATTTGAACAGTTATCTGGAATGACCTGGTGAGTCTCTAGTAGATTTGGGGATCAGAAAATAGAGCCTTCCACAAAATAACCATTTAATCAATATACGTTGCCAAATGTAACAGTACGTCTGGGAGAAATGGAAAACAAAACTTTGTCCCTTAAATCAATGTGGATAGTTTAGGAAGCAACTTTTATCATCAACATTTTGTATTAGAGATAACAAATAAAATCTCCAGATTTGAGAGGGAAGTTATTTTGAGACTATAAATATAGTCAACCATTTTTTTTTCAAGAGTTAAAACAAAACTTGTTTAGATAAACTATTTTCCTTCTGTGAACCTGTTTTGGAGGGACTTACTTGCACTGCACTCCATCAACAGAAGAATAATGTATATTAAAAAGGATGTGCAACATTCTAACCCAGCTCTAACATGAGTTCTAACCCAGGAAAAAGAGAATAAAATTATCCAGAAACACCTGGGCAGAGCGCTGGTGTACTGAGACAGCTGAGTGACAGGTAAAATGTCCTCCAATGAAACCTCACCTGAATCTGTACAATTTCTTAATATGAATAATGGAGATATGGTGAGGACATATTATTGTTTGGTGGGTGGAAAAGAGAACAAAAAACGTAGCAAAATGTGTGTGTGTGTGTGTGTGTGTGTGTGTGTGTGTATTAAAAACATCCATTTAGGTCATTCCTGTTTAGTGAAATTGAAATTTAAGACCTCTTTTACCGATGTACTCCATTTAATTTATATCCACTTAGATACATGTTTCTGGTATCTATATTGTGTAATCCATGTACTTTTATAAATATAAATACTCTTTTGTCCACTATAATTCTTTTTTTCCCACAAATTCTACTTTTTTTGATATTCCTGTTGATAATTATTTTCCCTTAGATACAATTTGCTTAGTATACTTTACTTTCATATACAGTAAAATCTTGGATTGTAACTTGTTCTGCAAGTGTTATGCAAGATGAGCAAACATTTCTAATAAATGTTAACATAATAAATGAGTGATGTCTTACAATACAAGTAGTATGTGATGCTGAACATCACATGATCACTACTGAGCCAACAGTTCTTAAAATTCACTGATATGCAAGTGCTTTGAATTGCAAACGTTTTTCTGGGATGAATTATGCCTGTAAACCAAAGTTTTACTCTGTTTATTGTCATGTATGTGAAACAATGCGATGATCATATAATATATATTATATACTATGACTATAATAACATCAAATCAAATGCCTATGTACCAACACTAGTTTAAAACATTGAATGCCTGGGTGGTTCAGTCGGTTGAACATCAGACTTCAGCTCAGGTCATGATTTCACTATTCGTGAGTTCCAGTCTTGCATGGGGCTCTCTGCTGTCAGTGCAGAGCTGGCTTTGCATCCTCTGTCCTCCTTCTCTCTCTCTCTCTCTCTCTCTGCTCCTCCCTAGTCACACTCTTTCTCTTTCAAAAATAATAAATAAAAATATTTTAAAATATTGAATGTGGCTGGTGCCTTAGAAGCCCCTCCATGAGAATAACCCTTTTTCTTACATTTAAAGGCAATCAGTATCCTGAATTTTGTTTTAACATAATTTCCATGATTATCTCTATAGATTTAGTACCTAGTAAATGTTTACAATTTAATTTACTGTTTTGTGTTTTTAAACTTCACTTAGTCATGCTGCATGCATTTTTTGTGACATTGTGTGACTCAGTTTTAGGTTGTGAGAGGATACCATGTGGATGCCTCAAAAAAAAAAACCCTTAAAATTTTCTATAATGTAGTATTTTGCTGTATTAATATATCACATTATACTGTGATGAATATTTGCACTGTTTCGAATATATGACTGACTTTATAAGTGTGCTGTTTTATGTTTCTTAATGAACATACAGATGCAAGCCCAGAATTAGAATTCGCTTCCTGATCAGAGTACATAATTATCTTCAAAATTACTTGGTAATGCAAAGTTCTTTTCAAAAATGGAAATAACAATTTTCATTCCCAGGAAAGCATACAAAATCTCATTATGCTATCTTTGCCAAAATTGCTGTTGTAAGAATTTCATTGTTATCATGCTGTTGTGTATATAATATCTAATAATATCTCCTGTGCATTTTCTGATTACATACAGGTTGGGCCCTTCTAAATATACATTATGGGCACTTAGACTTCACATTTTATTAAGCACATGTATACGTCAGTTTTTTTCTTTATTTTTATGCAATTTCTGCCTAGCTTTTACATTTAAATATTTATTCCCTGAAGGAGAACTTGTTATATATGATGTGAATTAAGAGGTCATTTTAATATTTTTTCATTGGCCTAATCCATTTACCCAGCACCATTTATTGACAAATCTATCTTTCATCATTGATCTATGTTATCAGCTCTCCTGAATAACCTGTGCCCATAGAAGCATTATTCTTATTATGTTCCACATATTCCATTCCATTGATCTATTTATCTATTGTTTTCCTAACACCACACTGTAGTTTTATATTTTATAAGACATTCCCCAATTTATTATTTTCTTTAAGAAACTATACAAACTTTGGACACTTTAATATTTAACATTCATCATTGAATTAGCTTGACAATATTTAATAAAACCTTGCCAAGCTTTTACATGTTATGCATTAATGATAAAGATGAACTTAGTGGAGAAACAACTTCTTTAATTGTTTAACGTTTTTCCCAATCTAACAATGGCAAACTCTCAATGTGTTTGGTTCATCTTTAATTATTATCAATAAAGTTTTTATTGTTATCCACAAGATTTGGCATACTTTTTGCTAGACTTATTCCTAATAACTTGATTTTAAAACTCAATATTGTTGTATCTCTGGTATTTTACTTAGTGTTTGTAGCTCATATATGGAAATGGAATTCATTTTGACATATGAGTTTGTGTCAAGGAACCTTGGTAAATGCAATTATTAATTAGCACAATGTATCTAATAATTTTCTTGAATCAACTGTGTGCATAAAAATCACTTCCATTAGGTTTGTTTTTCCTTTTCTAATCATTTTTAATTTAAAAAATCTTGCTGCCATGTCCAAGATATCCAATATTATGAATTTAGAATTATTTATGATATTGATGTTTATCTTATTCTCAATCTCAAAGGAAACATTTTAGCATTTCATCATTAAGTATGATGTTTTTCAAAGAATTTTTAAAAACAAATCTCATCAAGTTCAGCACATTCTCTTTTATTTGTAGGTTGAATAATATAAGATTTATTTTGTTTAAGACCATGGCATAAAATAAGCTTATAATTTTGTCATGTCTTTTGTTTCAATGCATTACATTAATTGATAATTTCATATGAAGCCCTCGTTGCTTTCCAGGGTTTCCCGGAATAAACTTTCTTGTTGATAATATCATATTTTTGCTTAACACGTTGTTGATTTCTGCTTGATAACCTTTAAGATTTTCTTTTTTTTTTTTTTATAAATAAATTAGATTGGCTTTAACTTTCCTTTACTATCTTAGAAAGGTTTTGATATCAAGGTTAGTATAGCTTCATAAAAAGAATTGGAAGAGGGGTGCCTGGTGGCTCAGTTGGTTGACTGTCTGACTCTTGATTTTGGCTCAGGTCACAATCTCACAGTTTGTGAGTTTGAGCCCCACATTGGGCTCTGCCTTAACAGTGTGGAGTCTGCTTGGGATTATCTCTCTCTCTCTCTCTCTCTCTCTCTCTGCCCCTCCCCTGCCTGCTCTGTCTTAAAAATAAATTAAATAAATAAATAAAAGAATTGGAATGTTTCCTCTTGCTTTATGCTCAAAAATTGTATGTAATATTGGAATTATTATTTTGTCTCATGTTTAGAACAATCTACTGGTAAAGCCATTGAGGTTGGAAATGATCTTTATGAGATGATTTTTGACTACTGAATAAATGGATTCACTATAAACAATTCTGCTTTTCTATTTAACTTTAAGTTACTTTTTGAAAATAACATGTATTTTCATGTACATTTCACATTTATTGAGCTAAAAGTTTTAATGTACCCTGATTTATCTCTGAATATTTATATTATCTACAAAAGTAGTTTATCTATGGGTTTCTTGAATTACATATTTCTAAAAAATAAACTTGAATTCATTTTATTTTTAATTTTTTAAGTTAAAAAAATACTATTTGAGTATAGTTGACATGCAATATTAATTACTCTTGAATTCTCTTTAAAAAACTGTGGTCAGCAAATTATGGCCTGTGAGACAGCCAGTTTTTATACATAAAGTGTCCTGGCCACAACAGTGGAAAGAGTTTGGGTAGTTAGAGCAAGAGGTTGTGAAATAACAAGAAGCCTAAAATATTTACCATTTGATCCTTTTAGAAAAAGGATTGGTGGCACCTGGCGTATAATCACATCTCATATTTATTCCTGATTTTGATATTTGTTCCTTCTCTTATTTTTAGAACAATTTTCCAGTGTTTTGTCAATTTTATTTGTTTTGTCCAGTTTTATTGATATTTACTTGTTGTATAACATAATGAGTTGATAGATGTGTGTATTGGAAAAAATTTAAAAAGTTTACTTGACGTCCATCACAAAAGTTTGTCTATTTTATTGATCCTTTCAAAGATCTAACAACCTCTTGGCTTTATTTCTGAACTTTCTTTTTGCAATATACTGCTAATCACTATGCATATATGTATTGTTTTCTTCCAATTTTTTTCCCTTTCTAAGTTCTTAAGATAATTCCAATGCTTCTAAATTTACAACTCCAAGTATGTTAGTGTTTTACTTTCTATGTCTGCCTTTCAATAATTGAATATCCTCTCCCATTTTGGGTTTTCTCTTTGCTATCAATCTATCTATCTATCTATCTATCTATCTATCTATCTATCTATCTACCTATCTATCATCTATTTTCTATCTATCTGTCATTTATGTATCATCTATCTATTTATCTATCTATCCACCTTCTATATATCTATTATATTTATCTATATCTTTTTATGTTTGCATCTATATAGTCTCACTTTGTCCTATTTACTAATATAGAAATTTTTTTAACTGAAAGTTATATTAATCAATTACATTTTCTTAAAAGTGAATTATTTTCTTTAGACTCTTATTTTAATTAGTCAAAATGTTTTATCATGTCTCTCTCTTGATATTAACTATATCTATTCTATAATTTTTAAGTATTTTTATAATTTTAATTTCTCCAATGCTAGTTATTTCATTGTAGTGGGCATTTATATTTCATGTTGTCAGCTACTCAAATGTTTGGCTATTTAATCTTATTATTCTAATTATTGATCATTGAAAGAGCTATCATTATGAATAAATTAAAAGACTATAAAAAAACAAAAGGAAAACAATGTAACCCAAATGCCAGTGTGCTTGGCAGCTAGCCATCAAATTTTTGTAGGAATCACGGCTCTTCTCTGCTCCAGCTCCAGCAGGTCCAGGGCTCCCTGAAAGATGAATGGTGTGGGTGAAAGAGTGAGAGAGACTTGGCTTCTTTCTTCCTCACCCAAGAGTCAGCTTTATTTATTGAATAAATGCATGGGGTACAAAACAGAAGTGGCAATTGCCTTAGACAATAATTTCTGATAACAAATTCTTTGGTATGTAAAAATTTCTCAGAACATAGATTGGTGGAAGACTCCTGCATAATCTTTACCAATAGGTGACTAGATGTTTATCATATGGGAAAGGAAGAGAACTTTAGCTTTAAATACAAGGCAAAGTTTTTAGCACAGCAAAGGTAAGAATTAGGTCTTTGTGAGCAGGGGTCAATAGCCTGTTTTCCAGGGGAAGAAAAACAGGTTTTCTCAGGAAATGTAATAATTGCTCCTATAATCACAAAAGAGGAAAATCCTATAAACAAGTTTTTTTCACAAGGTACAATTCACATATTTTTTTGCATAAGAAAGTAAGTCACTCCTGATGTCAGTTAGTCAGGCACCTTGGGAGTCGGTGTTCAAGAAGAAATTAAGGGAGGGTTCAGTGGGAGTAGATGCTGATCTCCATCTGACTGTGGGAGGCCTTGCAAACCTGCCTTGCCTCACAAGGAGATTTTTCCTCTGCTTATGAGTTCAGAGAGACCTGTCTTCCCCCGCTTCTCTTTTGTAATCACTACCCCCAATTTCAGGGAAAAAGTGAACTGAGTTATTTTTTATTTCATTATTTTGTAAAAAGTTTTAGTCTTTTTAAAAATTCAATCATTTGTAATAACTTGAATTTAGAAGTAATAATATATATTCTCTTTTTCTTTTCTTGTCTCTTTTCTTTCTCTATTGCTCTGATGGTTGGGCTATATTTAATTATCTATCTCCTCACCTATGTATAAATACGTACAGTTACAGGGGCATCTGGGTGGCTTAGTCAGTTGAGCGTTCGACTCTTGATTTCAGTTCAGGTCATGAATCTATGGTCATGGGATCAAGATCCATGTCCGGCTCCACGCTGAGCATGGAGCCTGCTTAGGATTTTTTTTTTCTATCTGTCTCCCCCTGCTCCTCTGTTTTGAGCTCACTCTCTCTCTCTCTCTCTCTCTCTCTCTCTCTCTCTCCCTCTCTCCCTCTGTATCTCTGTCTCTCTCTCTTTCTGTCTCACTCTCTCTCTCAAATAAAAGAAATATGTATGCACAGTTACCGACGTTAAAATAACTAATTTCATCATTATTTTTTAGACAATATTTTAAGATAGGGGAACCTGACTTGGGCTCAGGTCATGAACTCACAATTTTTGGGCTCAAGTTCCCCTTCAAGGGCCTGTGCTGACAGCTCAGAGACTGGAGCTTGCTTCAGATTCTGTGTTTCCCTCTCTGTCCTTCTCCCTCTATCTCTCTCTCTCTCCCTCAAAAATAAACATTAGGGGCGCCTGAGTGGCTCAGTCGGTTAAGCCTCTGACTTCGGCTCAGGTCAGATCTCATGTTCGTGGGTTCGAGCCCCGCATCAGGCTCTGTGCTGACAGCCAGCTCAGAGCCTGGAGCCTGCTTCCAGTTCTGTGTCTCCTTCTGTCTCTGCCCCTCCCCCTCTCATGCTCTGTCTCTCTCTGTACCAAAAATAAATAAAACATTAAAAAAAACCACACACTTTTAATAAAAAAAATAAACATTAAATTTTTTGGTATATTTTAGGATTAGGTAATAATCCTCATTTTCATTTACCTTCAAATTTGTAAAATTTACCATATATTATGTTACATCATAATTACTGTTGTCATATATACCTAGAAGATAGGTCTTCAACTCATATCTATATTTATGTTTTCAGCACATAACATATCCAAATAAAACATGCCTTTTTAACTAATTGTCTTATATAAGGACATTACTCTTTCTTATATTTACTGCTATTCCTGTTACCTCTTCTAGATATCAGACATTGATAAGCTCTGAGCCTTTCTTTTCTTATCAATAAAATGGCAATAACAATATATATCTAATCAGGTTGTTGGAATATGAAGCATGATAACATATGTAAAAGAGCATAGTACATGGAACAATATAAATGTTGATGTGCCATCTTTGTCATGGCAGAATGAATAGAAAATTCATAATAAAAAATAGAAATCTTTTTCTCATATTTACTGAGGGATAATTGATAAATAAAAATTGTACATATTTAAGGTATACAACTTGTTTTGAGATACATATGCATTGTGAAATAACTGACACAATCAAGCTAATGAATCTACCCGTCACCTCACACAGTTATCATTTTCTTTTTTTCTTAATATGGAACAACAAAATTTGATTGTCAGCCTTGTATTGGGCCATGCTTATTTTCTCTGTATCATTTCAATTTTGATATATGTGCTGCCAAAGCAAAATCAAAGTCATTTTAATTCCATGATTTATAGCTCTTAATTGGAATGAATTATAATTATATTTTTGATTATTCTTTTGGTTCTGGGAATACTTACTTGCTTATCTATATAAATAATATAAGCTTAATAGTGGAATAGTTTTTGTCTTTTTGTTCACTGCTGTAGCAATGAGGTTGACAAATTAATAACTTTATTCTACTAACATATCAGTGTTTGAATGCATGTATTATACATGTAAACATATATAAACAAATTCAGAATGCATTGAAATATACAGAGAATTGTAGAGTAATTGACTATGACTCAGAAATATAACTAGTTTAACAGTTGCTTTTCCAAAAGTGGCATAATGCATACAACTAGAATATATAGATCCACTCTGCCGGCATTTTACTAAAGATGGATTAAAATAGACTGAGTCGGCTTTAACGTTTTGAGTCCTATAGCTTCTGTTAAAACTTTCCCCAGAATTGTACTTTACATCGTTGGTCGAAATATCTAGATTATTTTAATTTAGAATCTATTTCATATTATCAGAACTTTAGAAAAATTTTCTAAGATTATGGGCAATAATATGAAACACATCAAATTATATTTTTACTTTTGTAATGTATACATCAAAACACCATTAAGACAGAAGCTCATCACTACCTTGTTCTGTTCAAGCAGTGATATTTAATAAAATAAAGTTTTACAGTGAGGGTCTTTTGAAAATAAATTTAATCAAAGTAAACCATTAATCAAGTTGAGTAGGTATTAAATTAAAAATAATAATATGAGGTATTTAGAAACAGCACTCATGTAGTAGTAGCTTGATCTTCTAGGAAATTAAATTTATTTAACCAAAAGATCATAGTTAACATACTGCATGATGAAATTAAAAATGTAATTCTAGCCTATTAATCATGCAGAAGATTGCAATTATATTTTATTTGTTATTTTCATGGAAATTTTAAATTATACTATTAACTCTTCTTTCACTAAAGTCTATAATATTAGTTCAGTTATAAAACAATGACAATTTTTTGAGATTATAAATACTTTTAAAAGGATTTTGTCTATATAAAATTAATTTAAAAGCTGCATTTTACACACTACTCTAGAAGCTATTTCTGTAACCTATGAAAATGTATAACAGTGTTTCACATAGTATAGTCTCATTAAGATGGTAAAACAAGGATATTGTTTAGAGGGACATGAAATGATCGAGTGTCCAAAGAAGCAAGGGAATTTCTGTTGAATTGTGGAATAAGAAATCAAATGCTAAAAATACCCTACATCTTTGAAAAGGTTGTCTAAAACTAAGTGGTTAATGTTTCTTACTCTGAAGACCAGCAGAAACTTAAGAGATCCATGGAGAATTCTCTTCTAACAGTTACTCATCAATATACCAAAAAGGTAACTAAATTTCTCCAAGAGCAATTTTTTAAAAGTTATATAAATTCAAGTTAGTTAACTTACAGTGTAGTTTTGGTTTCAGGAGAAGAGCCCAGATATTCATTACTTACATATAACACCAGTGCTCATACAGGGCCCTCCTTAATGCCTATCACCCACCTAGTTCATCTCCCCTCACACCTCTCCTCCAGCAACACTGTTTGTTCTCTATAGTTAAGAATATCTTATTAATTAATTAATTAATTTGTTTATTATGATTTACATCCAAGTTAGGTAGCATATGGTACAACAGTGATTTCAGGAGTAGACTCCTTAATTCTTTGCCCATTTTGCCCATTCCCATATCTCACAACCCCTCCAACAACCTTCTGTTTCTTCTCTATATTTAGAATCTCTTATGTTTTGTCTTCCTCCTTGTTTTCATATTATTTTTGCTTCCTTTCTCTTATCGTTTGTCTCCATCTCTGTTTTTTCTAATTTTACTTTTCCTTCTTCCTTCCCTTCCCCTATGTCCATCTGGTTTGTTTATTAAATGCCACATATGAGTGAAATCATACCATATTTGCCTTTTTCTGACTGACTTATTTTGCTTAACATAATACAATCTAGTTCTATCCACATTATTACAAATAGCAAAATTTCGTGCTTTTTGATGGCTGAGTAACATTACATTGCATATCAATTTACCACTTCTTTATCCATTCATCTGTCAATGGACATTTGGGCTCTTTTCATACTTTGGCTATTGTTGATAGTGCTGATATTAAAAAATGAGGTGCCTGTGCCCCTTCAGATCAGTGTATTTTTGGATACTTAGTCATTCAATTGCTAGGTCATAGGGTAGTTCTATCTTTAACTTTCTGAGGAAACTCCATACTGTTTTCCAGAGTGGCTGCACTAGTTTGCACTTGGCCATTCTGACTGGTATGAGCCGATATCTCATCATGGTTTTGATTTGTTTTTCCTTGATGAAAGTGATGTTGAGCATCACTTCATCTCTTTGTGTGTCTTTTCACGTGTCTTTTAGCCATTTGTCTTCTTTGGAGAAGTGTCTGTTCATGTCTTTTACCCAATTCTTCGCTGGATTATTTATTTTTTTGGATGTTGAGTTTGATAAGTTCTTTATAGCTTTTGGATACTAACCTTTTATCTGATATGCTATTTGCAAATATTTTCTCCCATTATGTAGACCACTTTTTAGTTTTGTTGACTGTTTCCTTTGCTGTGCAGAAGTGTTTTTGTTGTTGTTGTTGTTTTGTTTACCCATTTTTTAAAATTTTGTTCTCCTTGCTTCTGGAGAAGTGTAGGAAGAGGTTGTTATACCCGAGGCCTAAGATCTTGCTGCCTGTGTTCTCCTTTATGATTCTGACGGTCCCTTGTCTTACATTTAGGTCTTTTATCTATTTTGAATTTATCTTTGTGTATAATGTAAGAAGGGTCAGTTTCATTTCTTTGCATGTCACTATCAGTTTTTCAATACCATATACTTAAGAGACTATCATTTTTCCATTGGATGTTCTTTCTGCTTTGCCAAAGATTTGTTGATCATGTTGTGGGTCCATTTCTGGGTTCTATATTCTGTTCCATTGATCTATGTGTCTGTTTTTGTACCAGTACCAACTGTCTTGATGATTACAACTTTATAATACAGCTGAAATCTGGAATTTTGATGCATCCAGCTTTTCTTTTCTTTTTTAGCAATAGTTATGCTATTAAAGGTCTTTTCTGTTCCATACAAATTTTAGATTGTTTGTTTTATCTCTGTGAAAAATGCTGGTGGTATTTTCATAGGGATTGCATTGAATGGGTAGATTGCTTTCGGTAGTATAGAATTTTTAACAATATTTGTTCTTTCAATCCAAGAACATGGAAGGTTTTCTTTTTCTATTTCTTCAATTTCTTTTGTGTTCTATAGTTTTCAGAATATGCCTGTATTACTTGTTTATTGTTTATACCTAGGTATCTAATGGGTTTTGGTCCAATTGTAAATGGGATGTATTCATTGATTTCTCTTTCTGCTACCTCATAATTGGTGTATGAATATGCTACAGATTTCTGTATGTTGATTTTATATACTGTAACTTTGCTGAATTCATGTATCAGTTCTAGGAAGTTTTGGGGTCTTATGGGTTTTCCACATAGAGTATCATGTCATCGGCTAAGAGTGAAAGTTTAACTTCTTCCTTGCCAATTTGGATGCCTTACATTTCTTTTTGTTGTCTGATTGCTGAGACTAAGATTTCTAATACAGAAATGGAAGAAAATCTCATTCTATAAGGCAGGACTACGTTGACTCCAAAACCAGACAAAGACCCCGCGTATAAGAAGAAATACAGACCAATATCCCTGATGAACATGAATGCAAAAACTTCCAACAAGACTAGCCAATAGAATCCACCAGGACACTAAAAGAATTATTCACCATAATCAAGTGGGATTTACTCCTGGGCTGTAAGGGTAGTTCAATACCTTTAAATCAAGTAATGTGATACACCACATTAATAAAATAAAGGATAAAAACCATGTTTTTCTCAAACGATGCAGAACACACATTTGAAAAAAATACAACCTCCTTTTTTGGTAAAAACCCTCAAGAAAGTAGGGGTAGAAGGAACATACCTCAACATCGAAAGGCTATATACAAAAGATGCACAGCTAATAACAGCCTCAATGGGTAAAAACTGAGAGCTTTTTCCACAAGGTCTGGGACATGACAGGAATGTCCAGTCTCACCACTGTTGGTCAGCATAGTACTCAACTTGCTTTTAAGATAGAAAAAAATAACTCTCGTCTTTTTTGAATTCTTTTATTTATGTAACTATATATTTATCTATTGTCTGGATAAATTATAAGCTTCATGACAGTAGATACAGATTCACTGACATTATGGTTCAGTGTTATAAATCCAGTGATTAGTGCATGGCCTTTCAAATAATTAATTCAAAAATTGTTGAACAAATAAATGAGTCACTGTTTATATGGCACAACTAGAATTCAGTTAGAATATACCTACAACACTATTTATTTAGAATAGGAAAAAAAGATTGAGATTAGTAGGGTTAACAAAAATTTGCAAGGCATCATGAAGCTATGTAATGCAAAAGTTAAAGATGAGGGTCTACAATTTCACTGATTATATTTGAATTTAAACCTTTGCATCTCCCAGTGTTGGCATCTATGGCAAAGTTGCTAACCACCTACTTTCAATTTTCTAATCTTCAAATGAGGATAATATTAGTCACCAATGCATTAATATACCCTTAGGACTGAGTGAATTAGTTCATTTGAAGTACTAAATCTTATTGAATACCTAGTAAGAACTTAAAGGGTGTTTGTTTTAAATTAACTCTTTATATAAATTTTTAAAATAAATTTTAATCTGTTTTTATTTATTTATTATATAAATCTGTATAATATATACTTGAATTAATTTTATAATTTTAAAAATAATTAAACTTCAAAGTAATTAGAACACAGAAACCTTTCTTCCATATCTTTTTCTTTTTATTGCTTTGACCCCTAAGAGTAGAAATCATGGCTTAGTAAAATCACTCAGATTCTAAACCTCATTCAGCTTTTACTCTTAATTGTTTACTAGTGAAACTTACCATGTGATGTGTAAAACTTACTACCTGCTTATTATTATTTCATATTTTTATCCACATCCTTAAGCTGGATTCTCCTCTTTTATTTGATATTAGTCTGAAGAGAATGATGGGCACTTGGATAAAAGCTTAAAATCATTTGACTAGCCAAAAATAGTGATTAAATATAAAGATTGTAAGGGGTTCTCTGAGATTTCATAGATAAGAAGAACATTTTTGGTCTTATCTGTATTTTGATAGATTGATATTTTATTTAAGTGGTTTTGGAATGCTAAGTGTTTGACAATCATGATATATTTTCTTCTTGTTTAAATACTTATTTGTATAGATAAGGTTCAGTATATTTATTACATGCATGTTGTGACTGTATGTACACTGTACAGGGTAGGTAAAAATTTTGCCTCTTCTACTTCTTACTGGAACTGATCTGAGACATCATCATTGCTTTGTAGTGTTTTTCTAGTACTGTTCTCTACTTCTTTCTAGCAGAGAAGATAATAAACTAGTACTTTGAAGGTCTATTGATCCTTTTTCATGTGAACTCTTCAAGTAGTACATGGTGATACCTTGCAATTTGGGTTAAACAAGTGTTCAAAGAGCTTTATTCAATGTGGAGAAAAGAGTTATCTACAAATGTCTTAATTGAATCTAAAGAAAGGCATTATTTATACTTTTTCATAATATATGATATGAAAAAGCTTAGAAAATATTAGTTTCAGAATCCTTATTATTCATATGTAAGATGGCAATGGTATAATGCTAAAAGAGACTTTGACTAGCATATTAAGAAATTAAGTATTTACATAATAATAAAAAATTGAGAGAATTTCAAAACTTTGTTTCGTGAACAGTTCCAGCTCAGATAGTAACCAGAGAAGAAATAAGTAATGCTCATTGTAATGGATATTTGTCTACATGGCATTTCATTAGAAAAAATATTACTAATAGGGAAAGGTGACCATTGCTCTCTATTTTTTGTCAACTTAATCTATCTAAGGCCTATATATGGAAAGTTTAAAAAAGAACATTGTAACATTATTTATAAAAGTTCTTTTTAGAGAGTCAATGACATATTTGTATAACATACACTCTTACAGTTTTTTGTATTTCAGCCACCAGTTATGGCCAGTCCTGTAGCTCTCATCATTGTAATATATTTAGCTAAATGGAAATGGTTTGAAGTATTCCAGATTTTTATGTAGATAAATCGTTCTTCATTTTCATTTAATAAACATATTTATATTCTTAAATATATTCCCTCAAAAATATGTTACATAATGTCTCTATGAAAGCTAAAACAGAAAAATAAGCCCAAAATACTCAAACTCAATATTTTATCTTCAGATTAAGAAGTGCCAAAATCAGGATACACATTTTAATAGAGTAAACACTTGAGGGCAATATAGGATAACTTACATAGAAAAAATACATAATTGTATTAAGTTATTTACATGTCTAAGTATATCTTAAATTTCTGAAAGATTATAAGTTCAACAGTGATGTTCCTTTCTTTATATCTTTACTCTGTGCGGAGGTTGACTGAGAAGGAATAGATGAATAGAGTACATTGTCTTCCCATAATTTGATGGAATATCTATTGACAGTTTGCATTTGTTAATCAATTTTTAATAGACGTTATACTAGGATACCTAAAGAGTTTACAAAGATTGACAAAACTAAGTTTATAATGGCAACAACATGATATATACCATGTCCCAGACTCAATAGCATTCTAAATATGCAAATTATACTATGGATTGGTGCTGTCCAATACAGTCTTTACCAGCCACATATGGTTATTTATATTTAAATATAAATTAGTTAAATTAAATTAAAGTTCAGTATTTTAGGGGTGCCTGGGTGGCTCAATCAGTTAGGCGTCCGACTTTGGCTCAGGTCCTGATCTCACCTTTCATGGGTTCGAGCCCCATATCAGGGTTTGTGCTGACAGCTCAGAGCCTGGAGCTTGTCTTAGGATTCTGTCTTCCCTCTCTATGACTCTCCCCTGCTCACTCTGTCTCTCTCTCTCTCTCAAAAATAAATATAAGCATTAAAAAATAAATTAAATAAAGTTCCGTATTTTAATAGTTATAGCCATGTTTAAGTGTTCAGTATCCACCATAATGGCAGAAACTTTCAGAAAGTAGTGCTGGTCTGGACCTTTACCAAACATCAATAACTACATATATATTGATATATACACATTTTAATACCTAAGTGAAACTAAGTCTAACCTAGTTCTAAAGATTTTGTACTGATAATGCTTTTCTACTAATTAAATGTTTCTCATGTTTTTATAACTGGCATTAACTGAAAAATGTTTGATAATTATGTGATTTATAAAAATGCAATATTATGTTAAGAAAAGTTGCCATGTTTTAAATTGCAAGCTAATTTCAATTTACAGAGGGAGAAAACCAGTATTTTTACAGTAGTATGTCATTCACTGTTACCTCAACTAACAGTAGGCAGTTATATTTGTCAACTATAATTAGTGTCTTTTGCTCTTATGATAAACTTATGTTATAATATTAAAGATAGGAAGCAAACTATTGAATTTGCCTCATTCCCCTTGTACCTCAAGAAGTAGCTCCATAAATAATCAAATTTGGGGGAAAAAACACCAGATACATATTTCTCTATAGATTCCCTTTACATAGGTCACATCTCTGCAATAACTTCAAACTGAATATAACTTTCACTATACAGAATATACAAAATCAAGGGAAAATGCATTCATAGTGTTTTTGATCCCAAGTAAAGGAATTGTTTAGCATTCATTTCCATTCCTCTATCAAGGATGGTTACTTTGCTCTGTTCCCTCTAGTATCCTCTCCAAACTACAGAGGTTTTCCACTGATGCTATCAGGCATTCTAGCCTTCCAGTTCTTAGCTCTCTTCCTTCCTTCTGTCCTTCCTTCCTTCCTTCCTTCCTTCCTTCCTTCCTTCCTTCCTTCATTCCTTCCTTCCTTCCTTCCTTCTTTCCTGTATTTCTTTCTATTTTTGTTAATTTGAGAGAGAGAGAGAGAGAGAGAGAGAGAGAGAGAGAGAGAGAGAGACAGACAGAGAAAGAAAGAGAGAGAGAGAACCTTAAGCAAACTACTCTCAGCGAGGAGACTGTTGTAGGGCTCCATCCCACTATCCTAGGATTATGACCTGATCTGAAATCAGGAGTTGGATGCTCATTTGACTTAGCCATTCAGGTGCCCCTAGTTCTTAGCTTTCTAAGGCTAGCATTTTGCTGTTATTCATCATGATGGTTAATTTTTGTGTCAATTTCCCTAGGCCATGGAGTTCACAGATATCCAGTTAAACTTATTCTGGGTGTATCTATGAAGTTGTTTTGCAATGAAAAAAAAAAAAAGTTTGAATTGGTAGAATGAGTAGATAGTGTTCCCTAATGTGGGTGGCATTATCCAACTAGTTAAACACCTGAACAGGACAAAAAGGCTGATCTTTCCATAAATAAGAGGAAATTTCTACTTCTTCATGGCTCAAGCTGGGACATAAATTTTTTCCTGCCTTTGGACTTGAACTAAAACACTGGATCTTCTCAATCTTAACCCCACCAGCTTCTGGCCTAGAACTTACACCATCAGTTCTGCTTGTTCTCAGGCCTTTGATACAGTCTGGAACAATATCATCTTCTCTCCTGGATTTGTCAGCTGCAGACTTTGAGACTTCTCAGTCTCTATAATTGCTTGAGTCAATCCCATATGTATATATCATGTTGCTTCTGCTTCTCTGGAGAACCTTGACTATTATATTTCCTCTGTATATTTAGGCTTCTATTCCATATAGGCAGTAGGTAAGAGGTGTGTGGGTGGAGTTTCCATGGTTTCTTCTTTCTCAGTTAGCTCAGGGAGGCAGCTTCTCAGCATGTTCCCATAATTGTCCTATAAGTGCCCTAGTGAGGCTATTGAAGGAAGAGTCTGTAAAAGGTTGTGAGTACTCAATGTTTGAAGTCTCTAGTGACATCACACTCCCAAGCCATCCTACTATTAGCCATTAGTAATTCATTTAAAATTCTAGCTTCATCTTCTTACTGGTGTTTATGGCTTTTGGCAGTGTCTTTTCAGTTAAGTGATTGTTAATGTCCTGCTTCTCCATTTGAATATTTCATGGACACTTCAAATGTAACATGTCCACAATGAAAGTATTATTTTTCCTTCATATTTTCACAAATCTTTTTTTTTTGACTCCTCATCACTATCTATGTAAATGGCACCATCCTGGATCTGAGGTTCAAATATTGTACTCATTATTTCCCCTAAATCTTATGTCCAAACTCACAGCAAGATGTGTGTATTCTTCTTGTGTTCTAATACATTATTGAGTATATTTAGAATCCACTTCCCTTCTTTATTTTTCTCTCCTAGTTATCAATTCATTGTTCTTTATTTTGCTTTCCTGTTCTAATAATAATTCATCATCTCTCTCTTCCAAAATCCTCCTCACTTTGATCTTCATCTATTAAAATCCATTCTGTTGTTAAAAACATAGATCAACACCTCTGCCTAAACTCTTTTGGTAACTTTCCCTTGCACTTAGTATAAAATGTAAACTCGTTACCAGGGTCATCTAAGTTCTATATCAGCCTTTGACCTGATCTCTCTCAAGCCATTCTCTTCATTATACCTTAAGCCATAAGTTCTACCTTCATGATCTTTCTGGTTTTTCCTTTCTTTATTGAAACATATAAACATTGCTTCTCTTGTTAACATTTGCATTTAGATTTTATCTTCTTGTATTTGTGACTTGTGACCAGTTTCGATCTCAACTTAGATATTTCCTTCAAAAGGAATTTCCAGGTAACCCTACATAGTATTCTATTCTGTCACAGTCACTCATTCTCTATAGTATCACTTTTATTATCGTTAAAACCTGTATTCAAATTAAAAACCAATTTTTTAATTTGTGGTGGTGGTGGTGGTTTTTCTAAACCTAGAATGTCGACTTCATGAAGGAAAGAATTAGTTTCCTTCAAGTGCTCTTGAACTGCACTAGCAAATCAGTAAATGTGGACTTAAAACAAAGAATAAGTGTGTTGGAAATTAAGTATTTTTGATGATATAATTAGAATATAAAATGAGATGCATTTATAGACTCTTCTAGATGCTCCAATATTGGCTACTAGGACTCTAAACTGAAAATGAACTGATACCAAAGGCTACATTTTCTAAAGCAACTTGAAAACAATTTGTAAGAAGATCCCCTCAACCATAATTTCAACTCCTCTATTTACTCACACACAGCTAAAAAGCAGAAGACAGCAGGAAAAAATATAGAGAACAATTTGGGGAAAATATAGGAACAAAGTGAAGAGGCTCAAAGAAAATTATTCATTAGATATTGAGGTGCCTGAACAAAGGAGACCCTGATATCAACCCCTCAGGTGTGAAGATTAAGTAAAGGATCCTTAGACTGATGCCAGTGCCTATTTGAGCACAGAGACAGAGAGCTGAGGAGACAGGTTAGAGAAGGTAAATGTTTCAGAGTTGGGAAGAAAATGTGTTATCAACATTTGGTTTGGCCAAGATGAATAAATTTCTAGGAATGTTGTGGAATTCAATGGTGTTTGACTTGCCTTCAATGTTCCCCATCTCCCTTCCCTCCAACAAACACTATCAAGGAAAATTGTGAGGTGTGTTTCTGCAAGTGTAGACATTCCTCACTAAACTGCACCACGGAGGTCCTCTCCACAATCCTCCAGAAAATTTACATTAGCAATATTTAAAGTCATTTGGCTGTTGGGTATCTCTTATAGAGATGACAGAGGCCAGCAAACCTTACCTGGATATCCAGAGACTTCCGTAAGGAGAATATCTGTTTACCAAGGGATGCTTGTCTTCTCTCCTTTGGCTCCCAACACAATAGAGAAAAGAGCCGACTGGAGGAAAGAGAGACAGCTACATTCCATCTCTCCTCAAAACTTCTGTAGGGCTACAGCACTAATGATAAAGGAGGGAGAGTTTATATTGAAAATGAGATTAAATTTTAATGTTTTGTGTTATTGTTTTTAATGTTTGACAGTCTCTTAAATTCATGGATTCTGCTATACAAGATGATATGAAAGGCACAGAAAGGATACTTGACCGAAAATATTTTGGTCAAAACATTTTAGACTAGAGACTGGGAAAAAACTTATTAATTCATGTGTGTAGCACACAATATCTAATTTTAATAAACTGATTATCATATACGTTTGGTATTAAACCAAAATATTTATCACACTTCATGGGATTTTATGTCATATCTATCTTCTTATTATTACTTACATCTCTGATTCTACACTTTCCTTTCCCCCCACCTAAAACTAAGATAATATGATTACTACTTGCAAGTATTTGAAGAAATAAAAGTGGGTGATTAAGGTCTAATAAAGGGTAGGCCCATAAGTGACAGTCAAGAAAAATGCTGCTCTACTTGTATTCTATTGGTTAAAACTGTGAAAAACCTACCACCATCAATATAGGACAAGAGATAATAAACTGTCTTATGTGAGACAGATATAAATCCTCTTTCCTTGAGGACAGTAACAAAGAATGTGTTGTTACCTTTATTCATTTTCACCTCTCAGTCCATTTATGAATAAAATTGTATTATATTATTTTTTCTATTACATAAATCAAAGTCATCTTTAAAGACAGGCTTACAAATTAAAAAAAGTATTGATCTAAATGAGTTGCAATTATAAACGTTGAAATATATGTTAATTTTGGCAACCATATAATATCTTTAAAGTTGATATTGGTGAACACAAATGATATTAATGCATAGAAATTAAAAATCCTGAGTTTATTTTCAAGTTAACATTGTTTAATCTCTATAATCTTTATAACTTCATTTAAATGTAAAAACAATCATTTCTATGAAAAAAATGACAGAATAAGAAGTCAAAAAATAAAATTTTCATGAAAGTGTTGCATAGAATGGGTTTATAACAGTGTTTGCTAATGAATTTGAGTATCTGATTAATTTAATTAAAATTATTTTCTATTATGTTATATTCTATATTATACAAAAAGATCTGTATAATCTAGAAGGAGTTGGTTGTTTTCATTATATTTATTGAGAACTAAATAGGATATCAACTTATTTGTTTTCTTTTTAAGAAGTAATTTTTTTCTAATTCATATAAATGATTTTTAGTATTAACATATGTAGCGCCATAATTTCTTTGTCAAAATAAAATGTTGAATTCATGTTCAGTCATACTTTGAAGAAAAATGAAGGAATACTGTTTACGAACAATATATTCTTAATGTTAAATGAATTGCAAAGTTGATGGATATGAAATTAATTCCTCCACTGGCCACAACACTGTACAAAAAATTTTAAAAAAACACAAAAATCACATTATTAGCCCCTCTCTGACCCACTGGCAGAGGAAACAGATGGTGGTTTCCAGTATAAGTGCTGGTGGACAACTTTGTGTGTTGTTTCCCAAAATGATTAGCATCAAGGATGAATTTATTAAAAGATGGAATTAATTTTACCAAGCCATATAAGAAATGCAATAGGGACTAAATTCACTGCAGTTGAAATCACATAAAAAAGGAAATTAAGCAGATATCCTTATTCTTAGCACCTCTGTTAGATGTACATTCTGGAGAACATTTACACATTCTAGGCTTTATAAGGAGCTACTGAAGTAATATCTAAGGTTATTTAAGCTTATAAAATCTATATTAAATAATTAGAGGAGAAAGAAAGAAAAGATCCAGAGTAGTAGTATGAATTTTCCCTCAAAGAAAACATAGTTTTTCTTTGTCTCTTCTTAATACCGTTTCTATCAATTAGTTGTTTCTCATTCTATTTAGCATTTTCATTTTGAGAAATAAATGATCTATCAAATATCAAGTTAATATTGTAATTCTACTTAATTCCTTTTACCCAAGGAACTGAGATGAATTACAATAAACCAATCTCATAGACATGCCAAAATTATATTTCCAAATCATTTTTGAAATGTATTTCTTATTATAAGTTAATTGGATATAACATAAAATGAAAATGAATTTAGTAGAAACAAAGTAAAAATAATTTTTAAATTAGCAGATCATTATTTTGGGATGAATTTCTTTTCAAGTATTTACATGAACATGACACTTTATGTGATGACAATTTAGCTTGTTAGCAACTGAATCATCCCTTTCTTGTGTGTCCATACAGATGATGTTGAAATATGTATGACTTACAACACAAGAAAAATGGCACAGATACAAATGTAGATCTTATGTGTGATAGACTCTGAAATCTTGTTAGTAAATACAGTCTGGTAGTAACAATCAATGCATGCTAAAGAAGAAGGGAGTCCCAGAACGTTGAACGCCAGTGTATGCTTACTGAAAGCCTCCAGTCTTCCTTTTGTCAAGTAATTGGTAAGCAAAGCTCTCAGCATTGTCTGAGATGAATTATAAGCAATCGAGCTCAATTTGAAAATATATATAGCAGCACGTAACTTATTTCTATGTCACAGATATTTATACCATTCTCCTGAAGTTACATTCAACTAATTTATCACTTTTTAAAAATATGTAAAATTACTTTTGTAAGAAAAATACTTTTCTAATTTGAAATAGCATGTTACATAAATTATAAGCAAATATAAATTGATTTTTATTAGAATTATAAAATATGTTACTTATGTTAATTTCTACATATTGATCTTCCATTGAACTTAAATGACTACTGTACACAAGGAATTATTTCTGAGTAAATATTTCTTGACTGTGTCCATTACTTGTGCTCATGAGGGTACACAGAAACTTATTATGATTTATATCCCTAACTCTGAATTACTTTTTAATATTATGAGAAAACACTTTTCCTGGCAATGGTTCAAATTATTGCCCAGGATATCAATTATTTTTTAAGGTTCAACATAAACAATATGATAAGAACCTTTAGAAAAAAATATTATGTTTACATAAGAGTAGATTTAATATTTTTCCTCTTAGTCTTAAGTTTGTGGCAGAATCCAATCAAGTATCCCACTGTAATTATTTTACCTTGTTTTCAAAACTAAATGCAAAACCATATAATTAAACCCCAAACAACTGTTCTTGATTGATAAAATTGAACCTATGTTAAAGATAGGTTAAAGTCTACATACCAATGTCTTTCTTATATAGGACATAGATAATATGAGATGAGCATAAAATATTTCTTATTCTTATTCCTTGGGACAGAGTGTTGCCTTTGGTTTTTCATTTCAGGGTTTCCAAAACATGGTAATTCTTGATCTTAAGTTACTCTTGCTTCAAATCTGGATAATGGGGGGTTAAAGTGCATTGAAGCATATTGTATATGTATATTGATATATATTGATATATAGTGAATATTGTGGGTCTTTTTAATTTAGTGGATTATACTTTGTACTTCTGTTTGAATTCTGAAATCCTTTAAATCACAGCTGAAATGTGATTGTTCATGAATCTTTATTTGCCCAACCCTTCTGAAATAATTTCTTTCTTTCCTGTTACCTTTAGCACTTATTCTTGGCATTACTCTGGAACATATTATCTGCAACTTAAGGATATGATTCATTTACAGACAATTTGTAGACTATATATACACGTGAGGAAATAGCAAATTATAGTTTTTTTTTCTTACTAGTTAAATACCGTATTTTATACTTGGCCTCTGAGAAGATTGATATACATAAAATAACTATCTTTTGGTCTCATTCAAAGACATTTGCAACATCTCAAAACCACTAGAACCTTGGCATTTTGGGCCCAAGAAGTGCAGAAAAGTTCTGTATGTTTTGAGAAACTCAGAAAAAAAGAAAATAAGCATAAAGCTACTCTAAAAGGTGGTAGAAACCATCTGGAACAGTAGTTATATTTATCATTTAGAATAAAAGTTTTACTTATGAGGTCACACATCTTAGGGTGTAAAGAATTTGTTTTATTGAAGTTCCTATCCTCAGCTGCTACCATTTATGGATGTTAAAACACATGAGCATGAGAACACCCACTGCTTTCTGTGACACTGACCCAAATTTAGGGAAATTTTGTTTTTTCTTCCTGAGAAACTCCAAAGGGTATCTCTTATTTAGAGTATTATTTTTTTTAATTTTTTAATGTTTTATTTTTGAGAGACAGGGACAGTGCTAGCAGGGGAGGGTCAGAAAGAGAGGGAGACACAGAATCCGTAGCAGGCTCCAGGCTCTGAGCTCTTAGCACAGAGTGCGACACAGGTCTCATACCCATGATCTGGGAGATCATGACCTGAGCTGAAGCCAGACGCTTAACCGACTGAGCCACCCAGGCACCCCTGTTTTATTTATTTTTAAGAGAGAGAGAGAGAGGAAGAGAGAGAGAGAGAATGTGAGCTGGGGAGGGTCAGAGAGAGGGAGAAACAGAATCCGAAGACAGTCTCCAGGCTCTGAGCTAGCTGTCAGCACAGAGCCCGACGCGGGGCTTGAACTCAGGAACCCTTGAGATCATGACCTGAGCCAAAGTCGGCAGCCCAAGCGACTGAGCCACTCAGGCGCCCCTAGAGTATTATTTTTTAAAGAACATATATTAAGTATATGGTAAGTAGAAGAGTAAAAACACATTCTGGAGTAGCAAACAACAAATTGTTAAGTCAGATTTCTGAATTGGTGTGACAATATATCAGGACAACCAAATTTCTAAAACAACATAACCACAATTCTTTCCCTAGAACTATTTTCTTTAGTTTCTCCAAAGTCACCCTTATAAGACATATTTCTAGCCTTTAAAAATCTTGAATCTTGGATAGTCCCTGAAATATACCATTATTCCTTTCTTGAGGGAAAGAAAGCCCTGTATTTCCAGGGAAGTAAACTTTCCCTTACCCAGAATCATGCAATGAAAACAATATCGACCAGATCTGAGATCATCTTAATTCTGCTTTGTACTAGTAATAACTTTTCTCAATGCATGTATCTCAAAAAATGAAAAAATAATATTTATGTATCCATTCTTCATTAAATATTGCTTCAACCTGCGCTATGTACACAACCATTTTTTCCGGAACACATCTTTGGTATTGAGGAAGTTGTGCGAGCTCCCTACACTTATGGGGCTTACGTTTAAAAAATTATGTTTATTTATTTTTAAGAAAAAAAAAGATACAGAATGCAAATAGGGGATGGGCAAATAGAGAAGGAGACACACAACTGAAACAGGATCCAGGCCCTGAGCTGTCACCACAGAGCTCGACATGAGATTCAGACCCATGAACAGTGAGATCATGACCTGACCCAAATTCAAATGCTTAACTGACAGAGCTGCCCACGGGCCCCTTTCTTATATTTTGATAGGAGAAGATTAAAAAATAGAAGAAGTAAACTACATAAATTAAATAAATTGCATTTGTCCTATATTCATTTATTTACTAAATTGCTACTATTTTCCAATTGGTACAGACATTAAACAACATCATATAGATAAAATTTTTACTCCTTATATAATGAGAGAGATATGAAAAATAAATAAATAAACATTATAACTGATAGTAATGTTTTGAGGAACCATAAAGTTTGATCAACAGGATAGATAATGGCAAGATTTCTAGGTCAACTGCACATAGAAAAATCCAGGTTGTAAGATTATAGGATATTAACAAATATCCATTTAAAATAATTATCCTTTAAACATATCATATCAATCAAGGGAAATGGTTATAAATGTTTGGAGAAAGCATTTTAAGCAGAAAAGAACAGTCAGTTCAGAGATAGTGATGCAAGAATAATCATACTGTGTTTGTATGGCTTTGGCTGATAGCACTGAATGGAGACTATATTAGTCGAGTAATGCTAGAAAAATGTTTTTAAAAACTTATAGAAGCAGTAAGGAGAATAGTCGAGAAGGAAGAAGGTGAAATAAGGCTCAGAAGAATGATGAGACTTGGGATGATTTAAAGTAGCATCAAGTGAAGGAATCTATGTTTTAACAATGTAATTGAAATATTGTGTGGACATTGGAAGTCTTCTGTGTAATGGGATAGATTTGAGACCTTATTTCAAATGAAATAAGATGTGGAGAATTAGTACGGGTAGCTATTTGGAGTGCAACATCTGAGTTTGAATCCTAACTTTTCTATTTACGATTGTTTGACCTCCTTGGGCAAGCTACTTATCCTGTATGTCCAGTTCCCTCATCTAAAAAGTGGAGTTAAAAAGAGAACTGCATCTCTGAAGGCTGGGAAGAATAAGAAAGTTAATACACATATATTGATTAGTATAAGGCATGAAATAACTAGTAAATAAAGGTTAATTATTTTTATTATCTGGTCACCAATAGCACTATGAAGGGGATAGGAATCTAGATCCTTTTTATTATTTTACTGGAAAAAAATATATCCAGTTTCTCAGGCTGATTCTGCCCTTTAATGATGTTGGACTTCCTTACCAGTGTCTCAGATCAAGTGACCTTAAGAAAATACCATAGTCAAGTGGCTTAAACAAAAGAAGTATATTTTCCTACAGGTCTGGAGGCTAGAAATCCAAGATCAGAATGTCAGCCTGGTTGGGCCCTGACGAGAATTCTGTTCCTGTAGAACTCTTGTAGAGAGCCATTCTCCCTGTGTTCTCACCGGTCAGAGGTGGGGAGGGACCTTGAGCTTTCTGATGTCTCTCTTTATAAGGGCTCTAATCCCATTAAGGGCACCGCACTCATGACTTACCTACACAAAATTACCTCCCAAAGTTCCCTTAATACATCACCTTTACTTTGGGGCTTACGCCTTCCTAATATGGATCCTGAGGGGACACGAGTTGGCCCATAGCATCATGTAGGTACAGATTGAATTACTGTCCCAAATTCTTATTCCTCTGTAGCATCATTATATATCCACACGTTTGACATGTTTTTAGCATGGTTGGAATACTCTTCACCACCTATTGACTTTGGGACTGGCCATCTGAATAACTTTGGCTACTAGCATTGAATGGAGACTATATTAGTATAGTAGTGCTAGCAAAAATGTTTTTGAAAAACTGAAAAAGGTAATGACATAAAGTTAAATTGGGTGAAATGTTAAAAATAGGAGAAGTTTTTCTAAAGCAATGAAACAATTCTTTTAGCACATCAGCCACCAATGTGCTTCAGCAGTAGCATGCTAAGATCTCTTGGTGATAAGGAAGAAAAATGTGACAGCAAGTAGAATGGAAAACAAAAGCCCTATAGGGAGGTGCCTGGATGGCTGAGTTCGTTAAGCATCTGACTTAGGCTCGGGTCATTATCTTATGGTTTGTGGGTTTGAGCTCCACATCTGACTCTGTGCTGACAGCTCACAGCCTGAAGCCAGCTTTGGGTTCTTGTCTCCCTCTCTCTCTGCTCCTTCCCTGCTCATGCTCTGTCTCTGTCTTTAAAATAAATGTGCATTAAAAAAACTATTGGAAAAGCATATATGTGGGTGTGGGAATCTTGTACCAGAGACACAGCCCCATGAAAATGGCAGAGAGAAATTTCATTGATCCCCTCAACAGTTTTGTGGTTAATTTTTGGGAAACATGAGAAGTAAAACATAATTCAAAATTTTCTTAGAAGACTAACTTAATAATAGTGCTCTTAAACTACTGAGGCACCTGGGTGGTTCAGTCAGTTAAGCATCTGACTTCAGTTCAGGTCATGATCTCCCAGTTCATGGTTTTGAGCCCTGTTTAGGACTCTGTGCTAAGAGCTCAGAGTCTGGAGCCTGTTTGGATTCTGTGCCTCCCTCTCTTTCTCTCTCTTTACCCCTCCCCTGCTTGTGTTCTGTCTCAAAAATAAATAAAACATTAAAATAAAAAAAAACTTAAACTATTAATATGGATCAATATTACCAATATAATTTAATATAATAATATGAAAAGAAAATATCATAATACATTTTTGAAAACACCATTATCCACATCATTTGTATACATATGCCTACTACAGAGCAGAATCCCTAAATGCTAGCCTGGTAAATAATCAAGAATCTGCTTCTCAGTAAAGGTTGGCTATACATTTCTAAATTCTAGACCAGGAAGGGACAAATGTCATTACTTTACTTCTAAGTGAAAACTCAGAATGAAGCTTTTAGCGGTTAAGTTCAGCAAAATAGAAAAATATTTTATGAAGTAAGATACAATAGAATAAGTTGTTCTTTCTAGAATGACTGTATTCCCGGGTTTTAGAATAGAAGGATTTTGCATGACTGTGTGTGTCACAGATAGCACATAGGATTGAAAATCAAGGCTCCCAAAACTCCAATCTGGTTTCTTTTTTGAAAATATTTATTTTCTGCCTGACAAGTAAGAGCTAATAACATGTAATTCACATAGTGCTAATGAAGATTAAATTAGATAAGCTTTACAGTTTTTAGAATTTTGTAGATGCCCCATAAATATGAGTTCGGTTCTCATTATCAGTTAATGTTATATAATGAAGACTAACCTACTTGGCCGGAAGTCATGATTCTTTAGTAGTTCTCAGCGTGTATCCACTAGTGCCGTTCAAACTACATACAGTTTAAAGAGGCGCACACAAATCTTCTAAACTCCTGGACTGAATGTTGCCAAGGGTATGAAATTATAGAAAATAATAGTGCATGTTACATAAAATATACATTCAAAAATATTATAGCCTTAGCCTTACACATAGACCACAGGCATTGAACACTTTTCAATGCTAGATAATTGCTACATACTTTAATTATAGAAACCCAATTTTTTTTTCCTGCCTTAAAAGGTAAATGCTGCTATTAGTTTCTTTTATAAATGGAAGCACAGGAAGACAAGTATGTTGCCTAGAGAAACATTAGAAGAAAGCAAAGTCACACATTAACTTAAATACGTGGGTTTCTTTGCTGTCATTCTTAACCACTATCCAACTACCCACTGCATCCAAATATGATCATTGTATAAGTAACAGAGTCAGTTATTTGATCAGTGTATAAAGCAGGGTAGGAGAGATTTTCTCAGGAAGAACTAAGGTAAATAACTGAAATGGAAATAAAATGTTTGCTGGTTTCATATTGTTTGTTAACCTAATTCAAAACTATTGCCACTGAAGGGCAGCAACATAAATAAATATGTTGTTTCTACTCTAATTCATAAGCAGACTACAACGAAAAGCTGATAAGGGCTTTTAGATCATCAGTGATGGGGTGCCTGGGTGGCTCAGTCGGTTACGCCTCCGACTTCGGCTCAGGTCAGATCTCACGTTCCTGGGTTCGAGCCCCGTGTCAGGCTCTGTGCTGACAGCTAGCGCAGAGCCTGGAGCCTGCTTTCGGTTCTGTGTCTCCTTCTCTCTCTGCCCCTCCCCCTCTCATGCTCTGTCTCTCAAAAATAAATAAAACATTTTAGATCATCAGTGAGAAACAAATAATGAAAATATATATGTAATACAGTCCATTAATTTATATAATAGTAAGTGAATGATTATAGAAAATCATTTTAGGAACACACTCTGAGAAGAACTAGAAATATACTGCATATGAGTGGAAAGAAATAGATTTATAAAAAATCAGAAGTGGATGACATTATTGGCAACATGTGAGAGAATTAGGGCAGGGCCTTGGAAAATTCTCACCGGTTATGTATTTTTAAGGAGTATGAAAATCCACGGGCACCTGGCTGGCTCTGTCGGTTAAGTGTCCAACTCTTGATTTCGGCTCAGGTTATGATCTCAAGGTCTTGAGATAGAGCTTAAGTTGGGCTCTGTGCTGGGTGTGGAGTCTGCTTAAGCTTTTCTCTCTCCCCCTGCCTCTCCCTGGCTCTCTCAAGCTCTCTCCAAAAAAAAAAAAAAAGAAAAAAGAAAAAAAGAAAATGAAAATCTCAAAGTTTAGAATGAGTGAAGAAAAGGCTTAGAAAGTAGTCATTTGAAATATACATATATATTCTGTCTCCACAAGTAAATACAACATAAAAGATAGTTCAAGCTGGAAAGTTGATAAGGGAAGAGCCCATTGTGAAAAGATGGGCACAGATACTTAGGACAAAGAAAGCTAGTCTAACAATGCTCAGCAGTACAGGATACAAAGTGATCACACCGAGAAAAATGAACTTAAAAGGAATGTGACAGCCATCTGCCTGTATATAAATATATCCCCGAGTATCTTTCTCATTTTTTTCTTCTTTTTACTTTTAGGTGTGCATAAATAATAAATGTAGGTCTATACTTCAAATGCAGAGCAGGCATATCAAATGTTGAAATCGAAGATTCTATTTCAAAGCATCTTCAAACACATCCCAATGGGAAATTGTTTAAAGAATACCCATAATATTCATGACAGCACATATTTACTCACATTTGCTAAGGACATGATAAAAATCAGTATTATTTGCCCTAGTGAGTATATCTGTATCTCTTTCATGTGATTGCATCACACAAAACTAGTTCATTTATCTACTTTTAGACTATGTGTGTTATTTTTTGAATTAAGATAATTTTAGTGTAGTTTTACATTTTGGAAAGTAGAACAAGTGAAAAATTCCCATATTTATCATTTTCTAATGTTTATTTATTATTGAGTGAGAGAAGAGAGGAGGAGGGAGGGGCCAAGAGAGAAGAGGACAGAGGGGAGGGACCAAGAAAGAAGAGGACAGAGAATCTGAAGCAGCCTCCACACTGTCAGCACAGAGCCCGATGTGGGGCTCCACCTCACCAACTGTGAGATCGTGACCTGAGCTGAATGTGACGTTTAACCACTGAGTCACCCATGTACCTTTCCCATATTTATCCTTAACATCCTTCACATAGGCTTTTCCCCTTCATTAAACTCTTGCATTTGTGCGATACATTTATTACAACTGAGGAAACAATAAATATACATTATTAACTCAAGTCCATAGTTTACATTAGAATTTTCTCTTTGTAGTGTGGGTTCTATGGATTTGACTAAGACATAATGTATCCACCATTACTGTATCATAGGGAATAGTCTCACTGCCCGAAAATCCCTTGTGCACCTCATTCATCTTGCCCCAACTGCACAGGAACTCCTGGAAACCATTGAGGTTTTTTTGTTTTTGTTTTTGTTTTTGTTTTAATGTTTTTTATGGTTCTGCCTTTTCCAGAATCCCCTATATATTGAATAATACAGTATGTAGCCTTTTCATATTGGTTTCTTTCACTTAACATTATGCATTTCAGGTTCCTCATGATATTCCATTGATTTGATAGCTCATTTCTTCTTATTTTAAGCAGAAAAATTTAATAATAGAGGCATATGTTTACTTAGTGACTTTCTTAGAGATGAATACATGAAACACATTTTTGCTCTAGAAAAACTAAGGAAAAACTAGAGCCATGTTTTCAGTTTGAAAGGCAAATTCTTCTATTAGATCCATTTTTGAAAAACTTATTTGTGTGGAAGGAGGTGGAATTAGTAAGTATTTCAGGATGATGATGGTTTCTTATTTTAATATTTGACTTATTAGACATTAACATGTTTAATGTCAGAGATTACTTACATTATCTATTATTATAATGTAATTTATAAAAAGTAAAATTTTTTCTGAATGGTACACAGACTTATGGATCTCCCTTGATGCATACACCTCTATTTCATTTGTTTTCACTCTTCAATTTATTTGTAGAACTATAAATCCATCCTTCCCTTACTTGGTTATTTTTGTTTTTGTTCATAATAAAAATAAAGCTTTAATGAGCATACATAAAACTTTTTGTTTGTGTGGTAATGTGACTATATCGCTTGGAGTGAAATTGATTTGTCAGATTTTCAACTTCTTTGTTCACCTGGATCTGTACAAATTATATTTCATCATAATTGAAATTTGTATTTACCTGATTTACCTGAATGTCCTCTGCAATCAATTTTTGGCTTGCAGGATTTTTTTTTCCTCACAGGATTTTTTAACATGTGTTTTATATAATAATCCTTTGTTGTTTTGACACAATGGAGGTTTAGAGATTCATCTGATTAAAGAATTTTCATCTACTTCTAGTTTACCAAAAGTCTTTCATAAATAGATGGGATATGTTTCCTGGAGTTGCTTTACAATATATATAAAGCATGGAAATAGATAATCATCTGTGAAATTATCTTAGGGTTTGTACCTTTTTTTTAATGTTTATTTATTTTTGAGAGAGAGAGAGAGAGAGAGAGAGAGAGGCAGAATGTGAGCAGGGGAGGGGCAGAGAGAGACAGAGACACAGAATCCAAAGTGGGCTCCAGGTTCTGAGCTGTCAGCCACAGAGCCTGATGTGGGGCTCTAACTCATGAACTGGGAGACCATGACCTGAGCTGTAGTTGGACGCCCAACCGACTGAGCCCCCCAGATGCCCCATTCATTTTCTATATTAATTAATAAGAGTGTTTTTCTCTACTATAGGTATTGAAAATTAATATCAGTTATGGTGCAAATATTTTTCATATTTTGAAATTTTGTTTGAAATCATTTTTGTGTGTTTTATTAGTTTACCCCTTTGGGTTGTAATTTTTTTAAAAAATAATGTTTTATTTATTTTTGAGACAGAGAGAGAAAGAGCATGAGTAGGGAGGGGCAGAGAGAGATGGAAACACAGAGTCGGAAGCAGGCTCCAGGCTCTGCGCTGTCAGCACAGAGCCCAATCCAGGGTTTGAACACACAAACCATGAGATCATGTCCTGAGTCAAAGTTGGATGCTCAACAGACTGAGCCACCTAGACATCCCTTATTTATTTATTTTGAGAGAGTTAGAAGGGCAGAGAGAGGGAAAGAGAGAATCTCAAGTTGGCTCTGCACTGCCAAGCGCAGAGCCTGACATGGTACTCACACTCATAAACGGTGAAATCATGACCTGAGCTAAAATCAAGAGTTGGATACTTAACCAACTTAGTCACCCAGGTGCCTCTATTCCTGATATTATTTATTTGTGCATTTTCCTTTTTTTTTCTTGTCCTCCTTTGTGAGAGGTTGGTCTATCTTATTATTCTTTATATAAATTATCATATTGTTCTTTCTCTCAGTTGTGTTATGATGTTTTATTATATCTTTTTAAGTTATTTTTCACTCATCCTTCCAACTAATTAAAGGAAATCATAATGTCATAATTCTGATAATATTTTACTTTTTTTCTTTTTGCTGTAGGTTTGAATTTTGTCTTATTTTCATCTTATTTTTATACCTTATGAAGTAGCTATTAATTTTGTTATATTTTTCAATAATCCACAGTCATTTATATGAATTAATCAATTTCCTCACTCATTGTGGTATATCTATAGCTTGAAGTATGAATGGAGAGAAAATTCTGATCTGTAAGATTTGCTAATATCTTTGGTATAAATACTCTCACTGTGGCTAGTTTAACAACTGCCTTGCAAAAATAATGAAAATAATAACCTGCTTTAGTAAGATGTATTTGAACAAGTTTCAGCACACTATTTTTTGCTCCCTATGTCTTCTTTCCTTTTTTCTTTCCTTTTCTTTTCTTTCTATTCTTTTTTCTTTTGTCTCTTTCCTTTTCTTTGCTTTCCTTTCCTTCTTTTCTTTTCTTTTTCTCTTCCTTTTTTCTCCTTTTCCCCTTCCCTTTCCTCCCCTTCCATCTTCTTTCCTTTTTCTTCTTTCTTTCTTTCTTTCTTTTTTCCCACGATCCCTTCCCTCCTTTCTTTTTGGAATAATTTTCTTTTTCTTTTAATTTTATTTTTAAATATTTTAATTTTATTTTTAAATATTATCTTTAATGATAATCTAATCCCATTCAATATATTGGTGAAGCTGTTTAGTGCAATAAATAGCAACTTGTGATCTAGAAATTGGCTTATTAGCTTTGTTGTGTTTTCAAAATTACTTGATCTCTCTATGCTTCAGTTTTTTAATTTGGAATATCAGATACTTGAAACAACCTATTTCATAGGACTACTGTAAAGACCAAATGAGTTAATGCACGTAATATTTGTAAACAAAATGTCTGACATAGAAGTCCTCAGTTTCCATAAGCTCAGATATTTATTTCCTTTGTCATATAGTTTCATTGGGTGCTGAATTGGAGAATAAGTTGTTTTTCTTAGTAATTTAGAGATACAATTTAATTTTCTTCCAGCTAAAGATATTGCTATTGCGAAGTATCAGGTAATATAAGTATTATTTTTGCAATTCCTTCTTATTTTTTTCTCTGACTGCATGTGAGATTTTCTTTTTCATCTTGGTGTTCTGCAATGTTATAATATCACGGTGAGGTGTCATTTTATTCTTATTTACACTACATGCTTACAATATAGTTTTTGTTTTGTTTTTATTTTGAGACTACCTTGACTCAGTTGTGAGGCCATTCCATTCTCTACATTGGGCAGCTAATCAAGTTCACACTCTTAATCACCTCCCTGAGTGGATTCTCACACTCTAGACACTATATCCTGCTTTCATTGCCCTAGAGCCAAGTAATGGGCAAGAAAAAACAGCCTTTATACCCTAGTGTCTCCACAAATTATTTAAATTTAGCCAATCTTAAGCATGCTTACCCTGCTTTGCTCCTTGCTTCTTGGAGAAGCCACAATAAAGACATGTACCCACAATTCTCTCTCCCTCTGCCTTGTGATCAATTCCAGGACTTCCCCCCAATGGTTCTGTGTTTTGTCTTGTGTTCTCCCTGGGACACCCTGAAACAAACTATAAAACTTGTTCTGGTTTCTCTTGATCTGCATCTGGCCTCTTTTCATCCCAACGAAGGTATTAAAATAGTGATCATATACAAATACTAATATTTTTTGGTAGGCTTGAAAGAGAGATACAAAATTTCTGCTGTTTTTCTGTCTCTGGGGGTCAGTTTCTCTTTCCAGTAAAAAATGAGGCCTTGGAAAGTTGAGATTTAATTTGTAATCTGCATCCCTACTTCCTGTGTTGATAAAATTCATCTGTTTGACCATATGACTGCAAACTTCCAGGCATCTTGGCTACTTAAAAGAGCCAAATTCACCTCTAAGTCGTATCCCTGAACAGCTCAAACTGGGAAATGCTTTACTTTCTTGCAATGATGGGTTTGCCATCAGCTATGCATTAAGAGGAGCTTGTTACATATTATTGCAACTTCTACTTACTATATACTGAGGAGGATTTCAGGTTATCTTTTCTGCATAATTTCAGAGGAAATTACTACATTCACTATTTAAATCACTGAAATGTGCCAGATATCTGCAATACTCCCCTTGAACTGTTTTTATCAATGTCACTATTGATCTTCGTAGCAACATTTTCAAAGAAATATTTCTGCTTTGTTTTAATTTCTCTCTTAGCCTAATTTTGAAGTTTTCTTCCTAGTTTATCATTTACACTATCTCAATCTTCTTTGCCCTATCTTTTCAGAAAAGTCCTTTTTATATGTTCTTGCCCTACCTCTTCAAGCTCTTATCCTAACACTTTTCTTTTTTCCTTTTTTAAAATAGTTTATTGTCAAATTGGTTTCCATATAACACCCAGTGCTTCTCCCCACAAGTGCCCCCCACCATGACCATCACCCCCTCCCTCCCCCTCCCCCTTCAGTCTGTGGTTTGCTTTCAGTATTCAGTAGTCTCCCATGATCTGTGTCCCTCAAGCTCCCCTGCTCTCTTTCCCCCTTCCTCTCCCATGGTCCCCTACTAGGTCTTTCCTGTTAGACCTATGAATGCAAACATATGGTATCTATCCTTCTCTGCCTGACTTATATCGCTTAGCATGACACCCTCAAGGTCCATCCACTTTCCTACAAATGGCCAGATTTCATTCTTCCTCATTGCCATATAGTACTCCATTGTATATATAAACCACATCTTCTTGATCCATTCATCAGGTGATGGACATTCAGGCTCATTCCATGTTTTGGTTATTGTAGAAAGTGCTGCTATGAACATTGGGGTACATGTGCTCTTATGCATCAGCACTTCTGTATCCCTTGGGTAAATCCCTAGCAGTGCTATTGCTGGGTCATAAGGGAGTTCTATAGATAGTTTTTTGAGGAGCCTCCACACTGTTTTCCAGAGCAGCTGCACCAGTTTACATTCCCACCAACAGTGTAGGAGGGTGCCTGTTTCTCCACATCTTCGCCAGCATCTATAGTCTCTTGATTTGTTCATTTTAGCGACTCTGACCAGTGTGAGGTGGTATCTCAGTGTGGTTTTGATTTGTGTTTCCCTGATGATGAGTGATGCTGAGCATCGTTTCATGTGCCTGTTGGCCATCTGGATGTCCTCTTTGGAGAAGTGTCTATTCAGGTCTTCTCCCCATTTCTTCACTGGATCATTCATTTTTCATGTATGGAGTTTAGTGAGCTCCTTCTATATTTTGGATACTAGCCCTTTATCTGATGTGCCATTTGCCACTACCTTTTCCCATTCTGTCGATTGCCTGTTAGTTTTTTTGATTGTTTTCTTTGCCTTACAGAAACTTTTTATCTTGATGAAGTCCCAGTAGTTCATTTTTGTTCTTGATTCCCTAACACTTTTCATACTCTGTTCCTGAATTAAGTAAAGCCCATCCTCCCTTTGTCCATTTTGGTGGCTGTTTGCATTGCTTGGAAAGCCAGCCACATGCAGTGTTTTTACATGACTAAGTGATTCTGTTTACTCTTCAATTCTTAGAGTATTTGTCAATTTCTCAAAGATTCTTTGCCTTACCTGTCAATTCAAAGCACTTACTCTCTTCCTTATCACATACCGTGTTGTTTTTCTTTAGAACCCTAATAAAACTTCCACTTATATTTTAATATCACTGAATACTTTTATTCGTTTGATAATCTGTCGCTTATTTTCTTTAGAGGTGAAGAGAAGCTTGCAAGGTCTGGTGTGATTATTTCCATTATAAGTAAATAAATATATCTAAAGCCTAAATAATATGATCAAGATGTTCCAATTACATATAATAGAGCTGACACAGCAAGTTTGATTTCAAGTCCAGTGTTCATTTTACCATGTAGACTTTCTTGCATGTGATTATACCTTGCATAAATAGATTTACTTAATGGGCATCTGCAAACGCCTACCAAATATCTTTCACTAGACACTGGTTTGGATAATTGTAACTTCAATTTATTAAGATTGTGATACAGTATAGTAATTACTGTCTTATATGCTAATTTTCTACTTTTATTCACTTCAAAAGACTCTTTCCTGTTAAGGAAAAAGTCTCTTTCCTGGCCATGATTAGACATTACAAATAAAGTTAGACTCATTTAAGTATCATACTCTAAATGGTATCAGTATTCAAGGAGATAATAGAAGTCATTATTGCCATTGACACCAATTAATCCTTATTAAACACCCACAGAGTTCTTGACACTATACAGAATGCACAAGAGAAAGCCTGTAGTGAAAAGTCCTTGAAGAATTTAAAATTTAGTCCATATAACTAAACACTGCAAACTGTTATGTAGTATCAGGTAAAGAAAATGCTAAGCTCATCTTAGGTCTAGAATTGAGAGAAACTGAAGTATTTTGAAAATTTTAAGTATTCTTCAAATGAGCTTTTTTAATAGTTTAGGTAAATCTTTATGTCAAATTTATTATAGGTAAAGTATATAATGAATGTGCATAGCTAAAACAGAGATACTTGAACTAGATAAAGCATCAGGTGCCAATTTTAATTTGAAATTGCTATATCAAAAATTTTTAAATTAAGCTGAAAATTATATATAATAACTGTTAAGCTATATAAAATAATAGCTATAAATCTCACGAGACAGATTAAGATTTAAGCTCTGCTTTTTCAATTATTTAACAGGTCTCAGTCTCATTTTACACATCTATAAAATATTATTCCTAATACTTTTTTGTTGGTATGGATGTTGAGAAGATTTAATTATGTGTAAAATGGTTCTTAGCCATTTGTGTTTGGTACTGAATTTCTATATACATATTGCGTAATGTTATAATTACTCAGTATCTGCTAAAACTGAACTTAATCAGAAATCATATACTCACTGTTACACTAATCATTGTAAATGAGCAGAGAGCAATTATAGGTGTATTTTGTTGTTACTGCTTGTTTGGTTTTGGTTTTGAAATTCCACTCACCTTGCTTCAGATGATATTTTTATATATATCAAAGAATTTTTACCACTTTAGCAATAAAATTTTTAATGAGTTGATTTCACTTATTTTGATTGATATCACAAATCTGTTTTTAATTTATTGTTTTTAATTTTTGATACTGGCTTACTAATATTTTTCTCCTTATTTAACCTGTGACAGATTTTTTTGCCAAATATAACTGCATCATCATATGCCATCCCTCCTTTTAAAAAATTCCAGTATAATTCACTTTTTAATTTTTTAAGTTTTAGTTCCAGTTGGTAAACATACAGCATTATATTAGTTTCAGGTGTACAATATAGTGCTCAACATTCTGTACATCACCCAGTACCTTTCATGGTAAGTGTACTCTTAATCTTCTGTACTTATTTCACTTACCCCTCCCTCCCATCTTCCCTCTGGTAACCACCAATTTATTCTCTACAGTTAAGTGCCTGAGTTTCTCTTGTTTTGTTTGTTTGTTTGTTTGTTCACTTGCTTGTTCTGTTTATTCTGTATTACGATGTGACAGTGACGCTACTTCCTTGAAAGGCAAGATCTAGTCTCCTCCCTTGAGTGTGGGCTTGGCTAGTAATTAATTTCTATTGAAAAGTGTGTGGTAGAAAGTTAGCATGTAGAAGGAAAGTCCCCTGCTGGCTGACTCTTTCAAGGGATGTTCCCGATGCTGTGACTAAACTTCAGCAAGAAGGAGAGACCATGTGCAGGTGTCCTGCCCAACCACTCAGCTGCATTCATGATCAACCTCTAGATATGGGAGTTATCCAGACTTCACATAATTCTAGTTCCCACCTTTGATTGGTACAAATGGGGAAGTAGTGCAGCAGAAAAAAAAAAAATCCTCGCTATAGAACCCATGATTTGACACTGACATTTGGGGTAATCTGTTACACATTGGTAACTGAAGTAAGTAGATTTTTAAATTATTATTTTAATTTTTCTGTTTATGTGTATTATATTTTCAATATATTATTTTGGTTATGAGATTTTCATTTGTTAGTTGTCTATTACTATATGTAAGCATGTACATATTTTCTATTACCTGCTATATTTATAATCTTTTAATTTTTCTGTAGCCTTACTCCATATATTTTTGTAATATATTTAAACCTCAATTTCTTGATTAGTCAATTTCAGACAGTACTAATAAAAACTCTGAAAAAAAAGAAAAATAAGAAAAAGAACACCATTTCCCCCATAGTTATTATTCATGATGCCATTCCCAATCTAAGTTACTTTTATTATGATTAATTGTAAATATTCTGATTATTCTCATTATAATTTTCAAGAAAACTCTGACGTAGAATTTAATTTATTAACAGTTTCAGTCAAATACACTTAAAGAGTACATATAAAATGATTTAAGCAATGTTGTCTTTCTCTGTGATAATTCTTATTAAATTTCTTCTTTTGAATGACACCACCAGAATTCTCATTTGAAATTAAATATAATATTATAATTCATAACACTTTTGGAAACACTACAAAGAGCTAGTGAGGAGATGTATTCAGAGTGATTTCTTCAAGTAGTAGCCAAGTGCCTAGCGCAAAGTAGGTGACCAATAAAATCTATGTTCTTTTATTTATTTTTTTACACATACTACTCTTTACTATCCTGACTACACAACAGATAAATAACATTAATTATACATAGCTTATATCAGTTTACAATGTATTCATGCTGAGTCAATAACTGGCAACAGAGGTATTATGAAAGAATATGTGACTTCTCACAGACAAAGAGCAATATTAATCATAAAACCAGGAAAGTGAATTATAAATAGGTAAATATGCATTTTAAGACTCAGTTCCCACTGCATAAAAAAATGGGAATGGTCTTATTGGTATCTGTTGTTTTTTATAGCATTGTTTTATTACAGTCGATGGCAACACAATAAACCATTGGAATAAGACACAACTACAGGTGTCTGAAGAGTTTGGATTTCTGCAAGTATGTTTTACATTTATTTATTTTGAGAGCGAGAGAGAAAGAGACAGTGAGGAAAGGACAAGCAGAGGGAGAGGGAATCCCAAGCAGCCACTTCATTGCCAGTGCAGAGCCTGACATGTGGCTCAATATCACAAACTGTGAGATTGTGACCTGAACCAAGATCAAGAGTTGGACACTCAACCAACTGACACCCAGATGCCTCTGCAAAAAATTCTTAAATGCATGACTAAAATGTGTTTGTTTCCTGAAAAGTCACTGTTAAAACTGTATTTTTAAGAATTAAACAATATATACATATTTTGTACTGAATAACAAAAAAGCAAGATTAAGCATATTTAGTTTGGAAACCTATTATATGAATACTAGAGGAGGGGGAAAAAAAAAGCTTTTCCATTAATAGGATAGATTTTAGTTTTCTGTATGCCGAGCTTTACATTTTAGTCACAGGGACATTTGCATGATTTCCTCATGCTAATAGACTGTAAAATAAAAGCAGTAGCATTGTTTATGGAAAATGTTTAAAAGCCAGAAAAAGCATTTATGTGGTTGACAAAAGGCTCTTTCTTTCCATGAAAACACTTGAAACTTCCAAAGAATATACAAAGTTAAAATTAATATGCTTACAGTATTTTTGTTTATAAAAATTTTAAAAAGCTGTTATGGTACTTCCAAAAAATGTAACAAAATGTGACAAATAGAGAAGACAATTTCTGAAATATGTTTTAGTATCCTAGATTTTAGGACAAAATGAACTGTGTCCTATCCATATGTAAACACATTCTAAGTATTTACGTTTAAATATATTTATTTTTTCTCCATATTAAAAGGATTATTACTTATAAGGCTAGCATATTCTTACATATTTACATGCAATAATAAGAATAGTTAAGCTAACAAAACGGTACATAGTTCAAATGAGAAGAGTTTTAAACAATTACTGAAAAAAAGATAATTAGGGTAGAGATAAAATTATTTGTCAAAGGAATCTCAAAGATGGATTACCCTTGTTCAAGATTTCAATCTCCCTTTCTCTTTTGTAATAGAATAAATTTCTACTAATCATTTCAATTTATCATGTCAAATTTTATTCTTAATCTTTTTCATTAAACATTTAAAATGTAGTATCTTTCAAAATTGTAAAAATATATCTGCATTGTTCAGTGAAGTATTCTGACTGTGTTTTGATTTTTATTAGAGTGAGTTTTAGTCATGTTCAATAACTTAAGTTTCAAAATAGACTTCCATAAAAGCTCTCATAAAAGATTACTATCAAAGAGAATGTTTCTTATTTTAATTAGCAGAAGAATACTGAATCTAAGAAGAATATTCCAATGTACAGGAAACGTGTTCCTCTGCAAGAGTCTGGTGTTTATATTTCCTTTTCATCATCATTATTAAGCAAAATAATAACAACAGCATTTAATAAGTGCTTATCTCCTCATAGCACTCTCAAGGAGGCTGAATAAAGGAAATGAAATATTCATGATACTTGTCCTCTGAAAAAAGTTTAATATAAGCAACACTATTATGAAAATGTGTGTATAAACATACATACACACAACAAAGAGGTTAGGATTAACCTAAATGTTAATAGGAAGTGTCAGCAGCTAAATTAATATTTTGAGGGAACTGGGTAGAAGCCAGACTGCTCAGTATTTATTTCTGTATCAACTTTGCTCTTAGTCATTGGCTGTTGTTTGAACTGTGTTTAAAGGAAGAATGAATCCACTTTACCAAGCCAATAACGTAAACCCTATATTGTTGCAATGATCTACTTTCTATTGTTCATCGGATTTGGACACCTGTTCCTCTTTTTTTTTTTTTTTTAATTAATGTATCTTAGTCGATTTCCCAAATTTCAGTCAGTATTTGTGTTTTACACTAATGCATCCCTGCCTTTACCTTTGACACAAATAACACTTGTGACTTGTGATTCACAGTCTCTGTGTCGTTGCTTACTTCTTACATGTTAAAACTCTGGTTTCTCTCAGGAATACCGAATGGTTTATGGAGTTCTTGAGTTCAGAAAATAGAGTCTCAGAATTACATAATTTTTACTTACAAGATTCAAAGTTTTGTACCCTGACAAAATATTATATGAGGACAATGGTAAACTGAAAGATATAGATTTTTCCCTTCCCTTTGAAGAATGCTAATCTGAGATTACCAAGTTATGCAGATGTTCACTATTTTTCCTATTTTATTTAAAATTTTTTAAATGTTTATTTCGTTTTTGAGAGAGAGAGAGAGACAGACAGAGTCAGAGCACTAGTGGGGGAGGGGCAGAGACACAGGGAGACACAGAATCTGAAACAGGCTACAGGCTCAGAGCTGAAAACCCAGTGCCCTACACCGGGCTTAAGTCACAGACCAGGAGATCATGACCTAAGCCGAAGTCAGACGCTCAACTGACTAAGCCACCTAGATACCCCTTTCCTATTTTAGAATGGAAAATTAGATTATCAGATAGAAAGAGTAAAATAAACAAATAAAGTCATTGTAAATTTTTGTATTCTTTATAAATGTCTTTGAGAAAAAGGATAAATATGATAGCTTTACTAGCACACTTATTATGATTATAAGAAGAATGATAGCCAATGTAATAGATTAAAATTTGGGATTATTATAAAAAATCATTGGGATAGAGTTAGATTAATAATAGGTGAGTATTCAATGGAGAAGTTTCTAGGCAACATTATTTCTAAGGAGAAAAATATTTAGGGTTTTAAAATATATAGATAAAATTCATGACATACATTATAATTAAAATTGAGATATTTTTATTTTTAAGCATAACCACCTTTTATAATATTGATCTCATTGAATTTAATTATGAAAAATATCATAATTTTTATTTACGTGAGCAGTATATTATTAATTATAAGTTTTGTTTTCTTTTTTATGTGTGTGTGTGATGTCAAATCATATTGCCTATATATAGATTATTAGTAGTATGGTCTTTTAGAATTTATAAATAAACCAGAGATTCAAGGGTGTGTAAGCACACTGAATGAGTATTTTAAATTATATATATCTGAAAGCTTACAAAATTCCATCAGAAGTGAATCCATAGGATTGAGTATACTCTAAAAAATTAAATTTAGGTATCTTCTTTAAAGAGTTGCAAAGCAATGTTTGACATCTAAACTTTGAATAATAAAGGGGTGCCTGGGTGGCTCAGTCAGTTGAGCATCTGGGTTTGGCTCAGGTCATGATCTCACTCACATTCGTGGGTTGGGCTCTGTGCTGACAGCTAGCTCAGAGCCTGGAGCCTGCTTCAGATTCTGTATCTCCCTCTCTCTCTGACCCTCCCCTGTTCCCGCTGTCTCTTTCTGTCTCTCAAAAATAAATAAAGAACATAAAAAAGAATAAACTTTGAATCATATAAAGGTAAATTGCTCTCTTTAACTTTTTAATAAAATAAAATACATTTTTAAAAGGAAAGGAAATACTCAAAAAAATCCTAAAAATAGCAAACAAAATTAGAACTTCAAAATATATCAATGTAAATTTCTGGTTTCTGAAAAACTAGAATTTCAGAAGAAAAGCTAAAAGTTACTCATAGGGGTATTTAAAAACAAACAAGAATATATAATAATCCAGTGTGTAAATAACAAAAAGTGATTCAGTTTGTTGGACAAAATCTGACAAAATAGAAAGAACCAGAGAGAAATACAACATATCTTGTGAAAGCTGGTACTTCAAGCAAAAACTTTCATCACTTTGTTTAAAAATATTATAGTAACCACAAATGAGATGTATGAAAAAATAATGGAAGTATAATTTAGCACAACATCATTTGAGAGTAATTTGCAGTAGGAATGGAAATTTTATATGCTTTAAAGTCAGACATTTGTTTTCTGAATGGGTTTTGTGACTTAATTTCTATTAGTGTAACTTTAGTAGGTGTAAATAAATGGAGATTTAAGATTTAGATGACAATACCTGAAGAAAATGTTGGCCAGTAGTGTTGTAAACATATTTTGGCAGAACATATAAAACTAAAATCAGGTTTGATGTAATGAAATAAAAATCATGATATATTTGTTTATAGTAAATAATGCTTAGGACTAAATCAATTATCATATTAACTATTATTGCTGGACACCTGTTAATCAAAACAAAACAAATAAAAACAAGACTTTCCTAAATCTGTCTTCTTATTTTTTCTAGTTTAATAATAAAATAAAACAGGGGAACCTGGGTGGCTCAGTTAGTTAAGAGTCTTGATTTCAGCTCAGGTTATGATCTCATGGTTCATGAATTCAAACTCTGCATCAGGCCTCATGCTGACAGTGCAAAGCTTGTTTGGGATTCTCTCTCTGCCCCTCACCTGCTCTCTAACTCTCTCTCAAAAATAAATAAACTTAAAAAAATTAAAAATAACTAAAAACAAAATAAAACAAACACATGAGGGCATAGTGATTATCAATTCTTAAAGCATGTTAGATGGTCCACAGTCATAAAATTTATATATTAATAAATAGCCTTGCTGAAACAAAACATATAGAAAAAGTCACAAAACTTATTTCTGATGGATGGTTTGTATGTGTATGAATATATAGGCTTTTTTCCCCATAGAAAACTTGACACTGACACAAAAAATAAGTATTCTGTTACTTAATTCTTAAGTATGCTCTTTGTATTTCTTTGTGAAGGTTGGACCATTGTTGAAATACAGCAGGCACAACTGTTTTACTCTACGGTAATACAAATCAAATGATCTCTAATAAAATTGTCACAAACATTATATGAATGTGTAATTGTGAAGTCAGGTCAAGGCATTATGTAAAATTGTAAGAATAATAGTATTTTAAAATACATTTTACACTCAACTTAAAAAACTTTATTCTTGTATTTGTTTTATAAAATGTGTTAAATTAAGGCTTTATGTTGACTTCTGACAACAGGATAAAGGGATTTTATTTTTAGAAAATAAGATGGATAGAGTACTTCCTTAAATTTAAAATGCAGAGATTGGGTGTGCACAAATACCACGTTTGACTAGTTATCTGAGTTGAGAAGTTTTAAAAATATTGAAATATTGTTTTTTAATAAAATTATTCTTAAAGTTGGTAAAATAACATAGATAATATTTTTAAGTCTTACCATCGTTTTTTTTCACTAATGAAAACTTTGATATTGCCTAACTTTTTATTATCTTCTGAATAAAGATAATTATTTGAATCACAAATGCTAAGAATAGATGTTTATTCCATAGTTGTCTGTATGTGAGTTGGTTATTAATGTTCTATTTGTATTTTTAATTCAGGTAGGCCCTCACTACAGTCACTTTTGTTTAAAAAAATAAAGCTAAATTTATTTACAAGAAAAAAATGATGTTTTTTTTTTGAGGATAATCAACATCTGGGAATTCTATATTATAAAAATATCTCATCCTGATTTACATCATTTGAGTTATTCATATTTTAAGGTTTTAGGAGCAAAATATCAAACAATGTAACTTTTTAAACACAAAATTTTTCTTAAGTAAAAGGAAAGTATTATCAACTAAGAGACAACATAATCACTGACTTCTTTCCAATAAACCAATGAGTCAACAGCTATACTCTATCCCTGATTGTCTTTATAGTTCCATCATAGATCAGGGTCTAAAGTTTTCTCTTGTCCAGCAAGACAGCAGACACAGGATTTAAATGTGAGAGATGGCTAATGTTTAGCAGAAAACAAGAGCCCAGAATAAGGGTCATTGCTCCATATTTATTAAGATCAGAAGACTTACAAATGTGTGGCATGCCCAAAGAGAAAATGAATCCGTGACCATTAACTCATGGGCATGAGGGAAATGTGGTTTTGAAAATATAGGCTGTTAGGGGTTTAGGTCAATATGAAACAAAATCCTGGTGCCAGCAAATGGGCAGATGGCTGTTAATGACAGACATGAGGCGCAGTGTCTGTTTATCTTAACTACCCTGGGGGATCAGACAGATAGAGAAGGCAACCTCAGGATCAACAAGGCACCTTTTTTTTTGCTAATTAGCTTCTCTCTGGACAACTTCACCCGACAGTGGCCTATAGCCCTATTTACCTGATTACCTAATTTGATCTTTCCTTCCTCTGAAAGCAGCTTTCTGCTATAGTACTCAATTGAGGTGGTGTTTTTGCCCTGAATATCTAACCTTGTTTACCTCATATACCTTTGTACTGGAGCCTTGGCCCCACCCTCTCTATACTTATTTACCTAATTTTGTTTACCCAAACTTGGATGTGAGCATCCTTTGGCTTTGGAATTCTTTTTGCCTTGTTAACCCATCATTGCAGGCTCAGGAAATTCCTAAGCTTATTCCCCTAAAATTATACTTAGTATATGACAGATATATAGTTTTATTTTTATAGGAGATACTAATGTGTAAGAGTAATAATTTAAGAAAGTTAAATAATCATGTATTTTAGGAGGCACCCATTGTGGCTAAGTTGGTTAAGCATCTGACTCTTGATTTCAGCTCAGGTCATGAACTCACGGTCTGTGAGTTGGAACCCTGTGCCCAGCTTTGTCCTGATAGCAGGGAGCCTGCCTGGAATTCTCTCTCTCTCCTTCTCGCTACCTCTTCCTCACTTTCTCTCTCTCTGCCTCTAAATAAATAAACAAACACTAAAAACTCATATATTTTGGTAAAAAATAGAAATAATTCTTTTATTATAATTTGTAATAATTTCAATAAACACAAATAAACACATTGCTTCTGAAATAATTATAAACATATGTGGGATTAAGATTTCTGAGCTCATAGGGCTGTCCCCTGGCATTTATTTTTCTTGTAGGGAGCCATGTGCAAGTAATTTTCTAGGTTTTCTCATATATAAAATTGAGAAAGTAATCATCGACTGGAATGGTAATGAGGCTCAAATTAAACAAACCAGTTATGGTTCTGTATCAGTTCCTGACATATAGATATCAATAAATAATAGGTCTCAATCAATCACCAGCTACAGTGATCATATAAATAAATATAATTCAAATAATATTTGTATGCAACCCATTTTCTTAATTGATATTCATAAGCATTTATAACAAATGAGTTTATACATATAATTATATAATTATTATACTTTATCTTCTAAATCTTTACTTAAAGAATTCATGTTAATCTCAAAAAACATTTAGATTTATTATTCCATTTATAGAATTCTTAACAAAGTTTATGAAGGAACTAAATGAATCCCAAATTTCTTAGAAAAATTTGATTTTGCTTCATTATAATCAATATAAGGCATTAGTTAATAAGCATGCTTGTTTCTGACTTGAAGAGATCTGATACAACAAACTCTGCTTTAAAATGGTTACATATATCATATATTGTATATGTATCTATATCTTTGTATCTCTCTGTATATCTATATATGTCTATATTACTTAAGTATCTCCTTATTGTCTTGCTGAAATACTTTCTTATACAAAGAAGAAATCTATTAACATAAAAACAAACAGATGGGATTTGAACCACACAGTGGAGAGTAGAATTCACTTTATAATGCATGTTAATTATGACCATATCACTTTGCAGCTCTATTTTTCTTGTACCAGTTTTTCTTTTATATCCATTACAAACAATTAAAAACTTTTAAAATATAGATTACATATTTAGTTTGTGTATAGTTTTTCTAATGTCAAATTTACTTTATTTTCTAGCCAATCAGTTTCCATAGTATCACTTGAATTGGAAGCCTCAACTCAACTCACCAAAATATTTTCTCATACTGAGAATCATTTTCATACTTTAAGGTTTCACTTAAAAATTTTTAATATTATTTTGAGGGAGAGAGAGCATGAGCAGAGGGGATGGGTGAGGGAGAGAGAGAGAGAGAGAGAGAAACCCAAGCAGGCTCCATGCTGAGTGCTGAGCCTGATATGAGGCTCCATCCCACAACTCCGGGATCATGATCTGAGCCAAAGTCAGGAGCCGTATACCCAACCAACTGAAATACCCAGGCACCACAAGAGTTTTACTTAATTTTACCAGTGCACTTTGAAATTCTCTGTTATACTACATAGTGCAGAGATAAAAGTTAATATTTGTTATAATACTCCACATAAAATTATTCTCAATTTTTCTCCATACTCTGCACCACTAAAGACTTGCTTCTGTAGCAAACTAAGCCACTGAAATTAAAATTATCAAATTCTTTTTTATTTTAAAAAAATTTAGATGTTTATTATTTTGAGAAAGGCAGAGAGACAGAGAGACAGAGGATGGGTGGGGCAGGAACAGAGAGAGAGAGGGAGACACAGACTCTGAGGTAGGTTCCAGGCTCTGAGATGTCAGCACAGAGCCAGACCAGGACTCAAACTCACCAACTGTGAGATCATGACCTGAGCCGAAGTCAGACAGTTAACCAACTGAGTTACTCAGGTGCTCCTAAAGATAACGAATTCTATACTGATTTGAATACCAACTTTCTTTACTGACTAAGGCTATAAGTCAGCTTCCAGCTCTGTTGATGGGTATGAAGTTGCTTTGAATCTCTAGTTGGTCATTCTATTTAATTAAAACTTTGTGTTGTCCGCATACCGACTTCTATAAACAACCACTCCCCTGGATGATTGTTACTATAAGTAATGTTATTTTGGTTAGCTAATTTTTTTTATCAGAATGATGAGTCTACAAGAAATATTTTTATCTGCCTGACTCACTCCCAAAGATATCTGCAGCATCTATGCAATGCCGACGCCAGCGCTAATGAAACTACCATATATGCTGTTGCCTTTGCAGAGTGATGAAATGTTTCCCTTAGGAGAAAATTATCTGTACCCAAAGTGCCTCATATTATGAAGCTGCAACTGGGTATGTTTAGTAACCAATGAAGTTCTATTGGGGTGTGCCATAAAGATACCCATAAATGTATTTTGTCAGAACATTCTGAAATATCCCATGCCAAGTTCATCAAAATCCACCTTTTTAAAGATTATATCCCCATTGCCTTTAAATGATTTAATCTTCATATTCACTTGACATAGTCAAAGAAACGTGTTAAGCTGTGGTATACACAGCCTTGTATATGTGTATACACAGCCTACAAGCAGGCAGCAGCAGTCTGTTACCTCGCCCAAGCAGCTATTTTAGCAACACATCATTTTGACTCATGGCCACAGAGATTGTACAAGATCAACTCTTCAGCTTCATTTGCCTTACTGCTATGATTTCTAGTATTTACCTCAGAACACCTTAAAGTTAACCAGAATGGTAGGCAAGGTCTACACACCATGAACTATACAATCATAGCAATGAAGTACCCATAAATCGAGTCATCAGATTGTTCTACGTCACTTCTTTTTAAAGAGAGTCCTTAGATAGAACTTAAAGATCAGCAAGAATCCAAATTTCTTTCTTAAGAGAACATCTGTTGGGAGATTTCTCTCAATACCAGTCATTAGTATACATCTTGTCTGAGAGACAAAATTAAATTTTATTCCTTATGCAGAGGTGATGGCATGGAAATAGCATGATTGCATCCAGTCTGTAATCGACGTCATTTGTGATGACCTTACCCATCTGCTATAATTTATCTCTATCTGCATCAATTACCTGTGTAAATCCTACCATGTTCCTCCCTGCCCTTAACCATGATTATCCTTTTTTTTAGCTCAGTAACGGTGGCATCATCAACAGCGTTGTTAATAACAGCACATCACTAATATTTCTACTTTGTTCCACCCGAGGCAGATGTTGTAAGATACTACAGATAGTCATACAAATACATTAAAACAAAGTTGGCAATTATTATAAAATATACTAAAATCACAGTAATACATTAAAAGTTTCAGTATGTTATTCTCATTAAAAGCTTGTTATTTGAGAAATTCAAAATGACTGATTTTTAAAATACTTGTTTTACTCTCTCTCTCCTCTTTACCAAATCTCTCTTCATTTTGTTTATCCTTTTCTTTTGCACATTCCCTCACTTTCACTTCCTCTTTTGTTCTATAGCTTCCATCCCTCAGTCTGTCTATGGACAAACCTAGAAGCTAAAGTCTAAATGTTAAAATACTTGAAGCATAAATCAGTATTAAATAAAATTAAAACAAGTAGGCTCAAAACCACAACTTTTATTTATCATATTTTTTTTTCTGGAATTACCAGCAAATTTAGGCTGTCAAGAGAAAAGAAATCAATTAAAATAATAGAAATGACACAAAGGTATCATTATTTTATATAATTTGATTTAGTGTTTGGAAAATCAATACTATAATCAAGTGAAAAAAAATGCATTCAATAGCACGTGTATGTAGGATTCGTTGTTACAAAACACATACAAATCGTAATAGCTTTAATCTTTATCAACAATAATGGGTTCAAATTTTTAACAAGAAGAAACCTAATCATAATAGTAATAAAAAGTAACAAATTAATTACTTTAAAATTGCTAAGGAACAACAAGAACTTTAACCTCCCCAAAAAAGCTTTAGAATTCTACTTATTTAATCAAATAAAAAACATAAGTAAATGGCAGGATGTAAAGTGTTTTCAGAGAGAAAAATTCAACACTTTATATATGTCAGTTCTCATATTAATTAATTTAATGTAATTTTAATTATGAGCTTTTTTTGGACCTGGGAAAGCATATTATAAAATTCAAATTAAAAATAAAAATAGAGGGTGCATGGGTGGCTCAGTCGGTTAAGCGTCCGACTTCGGCTCAGGTCATGATCTCACAGTTCATAGGTTTGAGCCCGGCATCAGGCTCTGTGCTGTCAGCTAGCTCAGAGTCTGGAACCTGTCCTCAGATTCTGTGTCTCCCTCTCTCTCTCTGACCCTCCTTTGCTCATGCTGTCTCTCTTTCTCTCTCTCTCTCTCTCTCTCTCTCTCTCTCTCTCTCTCTCTCTCTCTCTGTCTCTCTCTCTCTCTAAAATAAATAAAAAAACAGAAAAAATATTAAAAAATTAAAATAGGGGAAAAGAGAGAAAAAAATTGGACAATGTAATGTAAAGTTGAAAGGTGAAGCTAATAATTTTGGTTACTGGCACACAAATAAGCAAATTGTTTAAGGACATGGATTATGTATGAAGCAAATCAAATATATAAGAACATCTGGTACATCATTGAGGCGGCATTGTCAGGAAAAGAGAAGCACATTGTGACAAACTACAAATCTCTTAAACAATAAAAATCTGGAAGTCTGTCTCACTGCACACACTAAAACTAAATTCCAATTGATTTTCAGGGCCATCCAAGATAGATATATAAGAAGATCTTGAACTTACCTCCTTTCATGAACACACCAGATGTAAAACTACATATGAAAAAGAACAGAAAGCTGGCTGACCAGCTTTCTACACAAGAGATAAAGAGGTCACACTGAGGTGCATAAGAGAGGAAGAGACAAGATGTCACCAAACCCCACCCAGATACAACACACAACAGGGAAGGATCTCATGAGCCCAGAGCTTCTTCCAGAAGAGTGACCTGCCAACTATATGCTGACAGTGATAATTAGACTTTGTGATGATTACTTTGCAAAGTATATAAATATTGAATTATTTTGTAGTGCACCTGAAGAGAATATAATGCTATATACCAATTTTAATTCAATAGAATTAAAATAGTTTAAAATAAATAAATAAAAATAAAAGTAGTGGTATAAATCACTGGAAAAAATTCTATAATTTTAGAGTGGCAATTAACAGAAGTGATTTTTCTAACCAGAATTATGAAAAAATGAGATTACATCTTTTATAATATTTTGATATTAATGTTTAATTTAAGGACAGAATCTGAAAGAACTGTACTTTACAAACTGTTCCTGCTGGTAAGTGAATAAGATGAGAAAATTTACTGTCACATTTACTAATATCGCCTCATTTACTTAGTTTGATTTATTATGTATTTTAAAGAGTTTGTTTTGTTGTGACTCTGAGTATTATCAATGTCATATTTGCCAATCCTTCCTTAACATCCAAATGTCATTTCATTTTGTTTAGTTAACTAATCAATCCTGTAAATATGGTCTATTACCAAAAAAGTAAAAAAAATGCTCATTTTAATGACCACATAGTAACTATATTTTGACACCTTTGGTGATATATCAGAACTGGGTTTGACTATGTTTTATGGAGCAGACTTCTTAAACAAAATTATTTTGGGGAGATGTTCTCCTGCTTGCATCGATGATTTAAAATATATAACATTCAATATAAAATATTTATAAGTGAAATATTTGCTATAATAAGCCTATTTACTTTATAGTAACTGTTGTTCTGCTTATTTGAGGTTTTCAAGTTTGAAAGGTCTTAAGATAACATAAGCTATGCCTGTTTTTTATTGATAGAAAATACATTTTTCAGGATCTGAATTCCACATAAATGGTAATATGTATTTGATAAATGGGTATGTAACATGTCTTTGACAAGATATTCATTCCTATTTGAGCCTTTAATGATAAAGAATGGTGTAAGAAAAAAATGTGTCTTTAGTTAAGCTAAATGACTTTTTTAAAAATCCAGTCAAAACATACACACACCATCAGAAAATAACAAATGTCAAAATAATAAGTTTATATTTGTACAGAAATATGTGTTATATTTATTTTTTAAACTTCTGGAAAATAATGACTTGGAAATGTTTTGAGACAACCTATTTTGATTTGCTGAATCTAATATTTTCCTTTTTTGGTGAGCTATATTTTTATTAAATTAGAGAGCTTGGCTCTTTAATTTTTAATAACATTTGACAAGAATCAAATAAAAATTTGATTTACTTTTTTAAAAAAAACACAGCTTTTTTGTAGAGTAGATCTTTTTAAAATTTTTAAAAATGTTTTATTTATTTTTGAGAGAGAGAGAGACAGCATGAGCAAGGGAGGGTCAGAGAGAGAGGGTGACACAGAATTCGAAGACAGGCTCCAGGCTCTGAGCTGTCAGCACAGAGTGCGACGCAGGGCTTGAACCCACAACCGTGACCTCATGACCTGATCTGAAGTGGGACACTTAATCGACTGAGCCACCCAGGTGCCCCTGTAGAGTAGATCTTGATGGGAAAATATATTACTTAATATTTTGGGGTTATGTTTTTTTTTATTTTGCTATACATCTATCGAGTTATAACACATATTCATAAAAGTACACAATTCATTAAACATCATTTTTAAGACAATTTACACACCTGTGTAATCAGAACCCATTTCCATAAATAGAATTGGACAATAATTCAGAAGCCCTCCAAAATATTCATTTGGTTACTCTCCCCCACAACAATAAACACTGTTATGATTTCTAACAGTATTGATATGTTTTTTGTTTGGAAACCTTATTTAAGTATAATAATGCAGTATTTATTCTTTTGTGTCTGACTTCTTTCTCCATTTTGCTTGTTAGATTTATTTGTTGTTGTATATTGTAGTTTTCCATTGCCATTATTGTGTAATATGTCATTTTATTAATATGTTATAATATATTTATTCTACTCTTTTTATTAACAAATATTTTTAAATATTTTAAATAGCATGCTTATTTTTGAAAGAGAGATACACATGGCACAAGCAGGGCAGGGGCAGAAAGCAAGGGAGACACAGAATCTAAAGCAAGTTTCAGGCTCTGAGCTGTCAGCACAGAACCTGATGTGGGGCTTGAACTCCCCAGCCGTGAGATAATGATTGAGGCCAAAGTCGAAGGCTTAACCTACTGAGTCACCCAGGAGCCCGATTTATTCTACTCTTGATGGACATTTAGGTATTTTTCAGTTTGGTATACCAAGCAGATGAAGACTAAAAGAATCATATTTGCACAATGGTACTAAGTCAAGTGTCCTAGTTTATGTGAAGGTGGGGGTGTCTGAGATAAATTTCTATGGGATCTCTACTTGTTAAACCACAAATCATCGGTAACATATCTACAATTAACCACAGTTGTATATTTGGTTTGTAGTAGCAATGGAGAAAGGAAACAAAGAGACCCGTGGAATAAAGAATGGGAGAATCAATGAAGGATACTTATAAACATAGAAGGCTGGACTTCACTTATATAATTACTGGAATTTGTCAACCATTCTAATTACTGGAAAAAGTCAATTTCTTTATTTTTAGAAACATAATTCTGTTAGGTATATTAGTGGTCTTGATATATATGGATATAAGTGCACTAATTTTGCATTTAAGCTTAGATAATCTTTTATGTTATAATTTGGTATAGATTTATAGACTTTTTTTTAAAGAAGCAGTGACATTGGGAAGCTATGATTTTTGCTTCAATTTTTAGTTCTCCTATTACAGCCCTCCTTGCTGCTCATAGGCCCATTTTCCACTTTTCTGACTTTTATGCTCCCAGAAGAGAAATGAAGCAGAAGTTGATAGGCTCTGTATACTCAGTAATTTCCTGCCATTATAATAATTTAATTTTGATTGTAAAATATTCTTATTAATTCAAATGCTTCCATGAACATGAATTCGAATACACTTACACATTTGTGAGAAGAAAATCTGTCCATTCAATTTAGAGAAAATATAGAAAGAAATAGACAAAGAGAACATTATCATTTCAAGCTTTTTTTTTTCAAATCATGTTCAAACAATTAGAAATTATTATATTTAGGCCAATTGGTTTATCACAAAAGAAATTACTACTATTAAAAGATCATAGATTCTAAATGGAGTGACTGTGGAGCAATTAAATACAGTACTTCTTTGGGAACCTTCCATAGAGTTTCTTGCAGGAAGCGAGTTTCTGAGCTCATAAGTTGAGAAAAAATCTCTTTGTGCGGTAAGGCGGGTTTGCAAGGCTCCCGCTGTCAGATGGCGACCCGTCTTCTACCAATCCGCCATTTCTGTTTGAGCACCAACCCCAAGACACATTGCCCACTGGCATTGAGTGACTTGCCTTCTTATGCTAAAAATATGCTAAGTTGTACCTTGTGAAGGAGATTATAGAAATTTCTTTTGTGTTTATAGGAGCAAATATTACATTTCCTGAGAAACCTGTTTTTCTAGCTCCTCAAGAAAACAGGCTATTGAACCCTGCTCACAAGGACTAACCTTTGCTTTTACTATCCTAAAAACATCATTGCCTTTTATTTGAATACTGAGGGCACCTTCCTTCCCCATTTGATAAGCATCTAGAAAACCTACAATTAATCACTACTGATAAAGATTATGCATGAGTCTTCTAGCAGTCTATGTTCTGGGAAATTTTTACATACCAATGAATTTGTCAATCAGGATTCATTGTCTAAGAAATTGCCACTCTTATTTTGTATCCCATACACCTTTTTAATTAAAAAAAAAAGTCTGTTAGGTCAGTGCAGAGATAGAGGCAAGCAATGCAGTGATGCCTGACTGGAGACCAGAGATGCCTGCCTGCCTGCTGATCGGAAAGAACTTTGTGACTCTCTCATTCTCTTCCCCCTTTGCCGATTCCCAGCTCTTTCATGTGGACACCGTGCATCTTTCAGGGGAACCCCGGACCTGCTGGAGCTGGACTCTGGCAGTTTCTGTTGGTTAACAAGACAGAGAACGATGTTTAAAAAAAAAGTATTATTATCTCTAACATATGCAAGCAGAACAATTTGGTGGTCTTTACCAATGTTTGTACTTAGTGAAGGTCTTTCCTTTCTAAATTAATCATAGAACTAGGATCAAATCTTTATGCTAATCTACATGGGAAAACTACTCTTTTAAACTAGTAGAGGTGAAGATACAGCCTGTTTTTACAGTTCTAAGAGACTCTTAAGTATGTCTACTCTTGGGACACCTGAATGGCTCACTCAGATGAGCATCCAAATCTTGATTTCAGCCCAGGCTGTGATCTCATGGTTCATGGGATGGAGCCCCACATTGGGCTCTGCACTCAGAGTGCTGAGCCTACTTAGGATTCTCTCTCTCCTCTCTCTCCCCCTCACCAGCTCATGCACACACTCTCCTTCTCTTTCTCAAAATAAGTAAATAAACATAAAGAAAAATAAATAGCTGCTCTTATTCATTGTCACCACCATGTTCCAAGCAACAGACATTTTCTTTCAACCAGATGTAGACTATGTCCACTAACTGGTGTTTCTGATCTCACTGTTGTGCTCTTGTAGACTATTGCTCAAACAGCAGATTAAGATATTATCCTTTCTAATATCTTCCAATAACTTCTCATATCCCTCTGAGAAAAGAGAAACTACTTATAATGACAAAAAACAGTTCAAATATATCCCACTAATAATCCTTAAAACTGCAAACTACAGTTTCAATTCTAAGTTGGAAATTTTGCGATTGGTATTCATTCTGTCTGGAATAATTTCTTCTACAAAAGAAGATGTCTACATCAGGCCTTTGTCTATATGCACACTTCTCTGAGTATCTATTTAAAATTGTTACCATGATGGCAAAATATCTCAGTTGATACTGACTAGCTGACTAGCTGGTTAAATTTATAACAATTAGTAATAGGTAGATCTTAAAACAGTGATAACAGCAGCAATGGTAATTTAAATAATCAAAAGGGACATATCCAACAATGACAGAGGTTTGCTAGTATTTTATGAGGATAGTTACATCTATTTTCAGCAGAGGTATTGTCTTATATTCTCTCTCCCTCTCTCTCTCTCTCTCTCTCTCTCTCTCTCTCTCTCTCTCTCTCTCTCTCTCTCTTTGTGTTGTTTTAATATGCTTTTGGTATTTGGCCAATGCTGGCTTCATAGAATAAATTTGGAAGTTTCCATTCCTCTTCTATTTTTTGTAATTGTTTGAGAATAGGTATTAATTCTTATTTAAATGTTTGGTGGAATTTACATGTTAAGCCATTTGTAGTCCTTAACCTTTTAGTTTGTTAAGAGTTTTTGGTTACTGATTTCATTTCATTGTTTGTAATCAGTCTGTTGAAATTTTCTGTTTTGTTAGGAGGTTTTGGTTACTGATTCTATTTCATTACTGGTGATCTGTCTGTTGAAATTTTCTATCTCTTCTTGCTTCAGTTTTGGTACGTTATATATTTCTAGGAATTTATCCATTTCTCTTAGGTTGTCCAATTTGTTGTAATAAAATTTTTCATAATATACTTCAACATAATAAACATTTTATATGAAAAACCCACAGGGAACATCATAGTCAGTGGGGACAAACTGAGAACTTTTTCCCCTAAGGTCAGGAACAAGACAAGGATATCCACTCTTTTATTTAATATAGTACTGGAAGTCCTAGACACAGCAATCAGATAGGAAAAAGGAATAAAAGTCATCCAAGTTGGTAAGAAAGAGGTAAAACTTCCACTACTTGAAGATGGCATGATACTATATATAGAAAACTCTAAGCACTCCACCTAACAGAACTACTAGAACTGACAAATAAATTCATTAAAGTCACAAGATAGAAAATCAATGAGCAGAAATTGATTGGATTTCTATACACTAATAAAGCATCAGAAAAAGAAATTAAGAAAACAATACCGTTTATAATTGCATCAAAAATAATAAAACACCTAAGAATGAGTTTAACCAAAGAGATGAAAGATCTATACTCTGAAAACTATATAACTCTGATGAAAGAAAGTGAAGATGACACAAAGAAATGGAAAGTCATTTTATGCCCATAGATTGGAAGAACACATATTGTTAAAATATTTATATTACCCAAAGTAATCTACAGATTTAATTCAATCTCTGTCAAAATACCAACATAATTTTTCACAAACCTGGAACAAACAATTCTAAAATGTGTACGTAGCCACAAAAGACCCCCAATAGCCAAAGCAGCCTGAAAAAAAGAAAATAAAACTGCAGGATCACAATTCCAGACTTCAAGTTATGTTATAAAGTTGTAATAAACTTGTGGGGAAGATCACTGGGTGTTATATGGAAACCAGCTTGACAATAAACTATAAAAAAAAAACTATATGGCACTTGCACACACATAAAAAAACCCCACATAGAATGGAACAGAATAGAAAATCCAAAATAACCCCACTTAATGGATTTTCAAATAATCTTTCATAAAGGAGGGAAGAATATGTAAAGGGAAAAAGACAGTCTCTTTAACAAATGGTGTTCTGAAAACTGAACAGCCACAGACAAAGGAATAAAACTAGACCACTTTCTTACACCATAAAAAAATAAAATCTCAAAACATATGCAAGACTTAAATGTGAGACTTGAAACCATAAATATCCTAGGAGAGAGTACAAGCAGCAATGTCTCTGACATTGACTATACCAACACTTTTCTAGTTAAATACCCTGAGCAAGGAAAACAAAAGCAAAAATAAACTATTGTGACTACATCAAAATAAAAAGCTCTGCTCACCTTGGGGAACAAATAGCAAAACTAAAAGGCTACCCACAGAATGGGAGAAGATATCTGCAAACATCATGATGAGTGCCAAGTAGTGTATGGAATGTTGAATCACTATATATATTTTTAATGATTATTTATATTTGAGAGTGAGAGAGATAGAGCATGAGTGGGAGAGGAGAAGAGAGAGGGAGACACAAAATCAGAAGCAAGCTGTCAGCACAGAGCCCGGTGCGGGGCTTGATGCGGTGCTCAAACTCATGAACTAGGAGATCATGACCTGAGTGGAAGTCAGCTGTTTAACCAACTGAGCCACCCAGGCGCCCCGAATCACTATATTGTATACCTGAAATTAATATAACCCTGTGTGTTAGCTATACAGGAATTAAAATTTAAAATTTAATATTAAGAAATGAGGGCTACTCAAGAAATGCAAATTAGATCTGATGGAAATAGAAGATAAAAACCATCCAGAAAAAAGACAAGGGGAAAGTAATTAAAGCCAAATAATAATTATTATGATTGGCATCTCTCTTACCATTTAGCTTCAAAGGTCTTAGCAAAGTCACAGAAATAGTACATATCCAAGACATCTGGGAAGAATAGATTTAGGCTAGTGGCCTGGCTCCCAGAGATGTCTGACCTAGGATACAGGTAGACTCTATCCCTTTTGGTAGAGCGCAGGGCTGTAATATTTTACTAATAATTTTCAGATTAGATATTACTGATATACTGATTATCTGGCTACTTTCCTATGGGTTCTAGCAGAAATAAAACCTAGCATGCAGAAAGTGCATGCATTCTAAAAAGAGAGCTAGGACTAAAAGAAGGTACATGACCCTAAGTCATTCTACTAAGAAATGAATTTTTATCTTAGTATCCCTCTATTGAACAGTTATTATGTATGTCATCAGATCTACATTCATCTCACTGACTTCTTTCAAGTTATTTTATAATCTAAGTCATATCTCATTTATTCACTTTTCTCTTTTGTAATATTAGCTAATTCTATTGTCAGTCTTCGCACACTACCTTCTGTTCTTTCCTTAAAAGATATCCACCTGCATGAATATCCTTCCCAATATTAATAATAACCCATATATTTTTGCCATCATTTATATGATATCCTGTTATGCCAATTCATCATTTTATACATACTTGTGCTTTATTGGAAAAGGTATTGTGAGAGATCTGAAGATAGATCATATATCTTATTTTTTTATATCTCTTTTAGTCACTCTATGATTACAATGAATTAGAAGATAAATCATTTAAATTGATTGACACGTTCTTAAATATCATCAGTCTATTTCTGCATTAAAAGGAAAAATCCGAGTACTCATTTTGTTATTCTTTTACTTAAGTGTACAATTATTATGTATTCTCAGAAGAAAATATAAAATTATTTCAGATATATTTTTCCCAAATAGAATTGTAGAATCAAGAAAATTTTAATATTCTTTTTGAGTATACAAAGTTTTAGAATTTGGGGACATATTTTATTTAGCTAAACAGTAACTCATAATGCTAAAAGCAGAATAAATTAGGTGATAACTTTATTCATATGCAAAACAAATAGCATCATGATCTTAAAAGAACTAAAAACAAAACTGTTTTTCTTTAGTGCCATATCCATAAAACAAAGAAATTATATCATTTGGGTTTCCGTGTATATGATTTTGATAGTTTATTGTATATTTAAAACTATTTTTGGACCATTGAAATTATAGCCAGTACCACTTCTCCTAATTAATATCTTGCATTTTATGGAAAAAATTCTAAAATATATAAATATAACTATTTTATTAGATGCTTAGCATGCTGTGATATTCAAATTGTGCATAAGATTATAAGAATTGCCCATTTCCATAATCATCAGCCTAGATTATTCAAAATGTTTGCCAATTACAACAGGTACTTTTATGTACGGTCAGTTGAAGGGATTATAAAGTTTACAGCAGTAAATTAAGATCAGCTATGTACTTCACATTTGAGGAGCTATTATCCACTTATTTGAAGAATGATCCATATTTTATATTAACATGTTTTCAACTTTACAATATAAAGTATTATAATAAAGTGCCACACATTGTGAAAGCAGAATAAATTATTATACATTATTAAAATAAAAATGAGAAGGAAGAGAGGCTTTGGGAAACAGAGTGAGAGAGAAAAATGACAAACACAATGACTGGAAGGATTGGTGGAGGGCCAGCCTTTCTTTTCTGGACATACAGCTATGAGACTTAAAACATCCACCTTCAATACTGGTAACTGAAGTGAGTTTCTGTAAGAGCATTCAGGAGCTGTGTCTTTTATATCCCCAATTTTATTTAACTATTGAATTCTAACTATATTGAGTAAGTGGTCATGACGTGGAGTCATGAGGAGAAATAACCACTACAACAAATATAGGTTCATGTTGCAGCAAATTTAAATAAAATCAAATATTTTATGAAGTAAATTTCATAATATTGGCTTAGATCATATTCCTTAGAAAATAACTAAATGAATGTATAATATGATTTAAATGATAATGTTAGTAGAAGATCCAATTATTTGAATATAGTTATTCATATATATTAATATATATTTCATAATAAAGGCATAATTTTAAATGTTCTTAATGTTGGCTAACTATTTACTCCAGGTTTACACTTCCTTTTGATGGCAAAAGTGTCATTGTATAAGTTTTGTTCACTGCGTGACTGATTCAGATATTGAGATTAAATATATTTCAGTAACCAGACATTGAATATAAGCACAGATGGAATTTCTTCTTCTAATAGAGAACACACTTCAGTTAATACTAAATTTGACATGTGGGCACCTGAGGACCTTCAATAGCCAACTAATTTAGAAAGATGATTTTCTGAAGAGAAACTAGAGAGTAAGTTATTAAAGCAATTACCTCTAAATGAGAAATGAGGAATCTTAAATCCGTTTTTATCCAAATCTCAAGTGGTTAATACATGACTCTGCATGAATCAAAAAAGATTCTTTGGATTTCCAATCTGACCTCACCGCGAAAACCAATTTGTCATTTAGACATCCCATCCCTTCTGACTGCCAAGAACAACAAAAAATACTTTTTGTCCCTTTTACATTTAGTTAACAATTTATGTACAAATAAATGGAAGATCACAGTTTGAAAATGATACAAAGCAAGTTAGGATACAAAATTATGGATATTGCCCATATTCTGATTTGTTCTATAATATACAAGTGATAAATTTTAATTCACTCAACAACCTCTGATTTTCTTTTGAATAGGCAGGGTCAATATTTGATTTCAAAGCTTTAATAAAGATTGGGTTGTTGTATTATGGTTGAAATTCTACAGTAAGCTCATATATTTTATAAACCTGATTGTTATATGAAATATGACAAAATTACATCATGTTTCCTAAAATTAACTTCTTGACACCAGTACATTTAATTTTCAGCATACACTATTGTATTTCAAAGAGAAGTAAAACTATCCATATGGATTTTCTTGCCACACGGGGGTGAAATTGAGGAGGAGGAGGGAAGAATCAGGGGTTGGAGGAAAATGGAAGATAAGGGTTTTGGAGGGGATTTAATTCTTAACATATATAAGATTGTCTGAAACTTCATTGAGTCTTTTTTAAACTATTTTCTTCCTTCCTTCCTTCCTTCCTTCCTTTCTTCCTTCCTTCCTTTCTTTTTTTCTTTTCTTTCTTCCTTTCTTCAGAGAGTCAAAGAATAAATTGAGGAAGGGTAGAGAGAGAAGACAGAGAATCCCAAGCAGTCTCCATGCTGTCAGTGACGAGCCCTATGTGGAGCTCGAATTCACATACTGTGAGATCATGACCTGAGTGGAGGTCAGGAGGAGTCAGACGCTTAATTGACTGAGCCACTCAGGTGCACCTGAAATTTTATTAAGTCTTAGATGCTTTTTATGGACTCTTAAGAATAAGGGTATTCAGAGAGAATAAAGTAAAAGTGGTTGCTGCTAAATAAATATTAAACTGTTACCTAGAAAGATGACTAGCAACTTATGGACAATAAATAAATGAGACATAGTTTTTCACCATTAACATTACCTTAACTAGGGTTCTCCAGAGATAAGATTTTAGTAAGACACTAATGATTTTAATCACAATTGAATACACTTAAAACATACACATAATGAATCAAATAAAATCATAAGTGTACAGTTTAATGATTTATAATACAGTGAACAGACTCAACAAATAAGTCATTACTCTCAAACTAGAATTTCTTTATTCTCCCCAATTTATTACCTCAATCCTCCCCCTGAGAAGTAAGCTTAATTCTGACTTATAAAGTCATAGATTAGTTTTGCCCACTTTGGAAATGTCTGTAATGGAAACCATGCAAATATATTCTTTTGTGACTGGATTAATATTCTCTTTGTAATTTGTCATGCATATTAGATATTATCCATCTTCATTTCTTCAATTAATGCTCTGTCTCATCTCTTTTTCATTTTCACTGGAACACCAATATCATTTATGCTGAACTCACTGTATCTTAAAGATCATCTATGTTCGGTTTTTTAACCTTATAATTATGCATCAGATTATAAGAATTGGCCATTTTCATAAATCAAAAGCCTGTAATAATCAGTATGTCTCAGACTATGAACTTTCTTCTGATATATCTTCTAGGCAACTAATTCTTTGACTTTCAAAAATCTGTGGTAAAATCTACCCATTGCATTTTGAATTTCAGTTATTCTGTCTTCAGTTTTGGAATTTCTGTTTAATTATTGTTTTACAATTCTCTTTTTATGCTGAAAATGTATACCTTCTGGATCTTGATTTTATATCTGAGATAACTTTGGACTGATTCAATTTTTCCACTTGGTTTAGTGTCATTTTTTATATACTTATATAGCTTATTTTTTGGATTATCAAATATTTTACATTAAAATGTACAGTAATTTGAGGTTTGGGATAATGTCGTCTTATACAGAAGATGGGGAAGGTTAACTAGTGTTAGATTATTATGGTAGGAATATATTACTGTGATCCATTCTGACCCTGAGCCAGTTTTGAATCTTGTATTCTTTGTGAAGCACTGTTATTATTGTAGTATACTTTTATTCTAGAGTGATTTTCTCCATACATCCCATTTTAAATTTTCCTTTTTAAGTCTTTTTGTCTTTGGAAGACACTAAACTTTAATTTTGCCTCCTACTTAGTGAGACTGTGGAAAGCTTTGCGTAGCTTTGAAGCCTCTTATTAACAGACACCTGTGCTGTTTGTTTACCAGGCTTTCAGCTACACTTCTTGAATCAAATAATGCCTCAAGGAATGAGCAGTGCCAAATACTGGGGTGATATTTCTTGACTTCTACTATTTTCATTTTGGCCCTGCAATTCTTCATTGCTTGACAGTATTTTAATGCTATCAAACATATTTTTAATATAATTTATTGTCAAATTGACTTACATACACCCAGTGCTCATTCCAACAAGTGCCCTCCTCAATGCCCATCACCCATTTTCCCTCTCCTTAACACCCCACATCCATCCTCAGTTTGTTCTTCATATTTAAAAGTCTCTTGTGGTTTGCCTCCCTCCCTCATACAGATGTTTATTAATTCCCTTTTGAGATTCCAGAGGTTATTTTTTTCTTTTTTTATTAGCAGTCTCAGTTCAAAACAGACTACTCAGATTATTGTACCTTTTGTTGGTGATTTAATTGTTTAGAATGGCCCCCAAGTGCAGGGCTAAAGTGCTATCTAGTTTTCCCAGCTACAAGGCTTTGATGTGCCTTACAAAGAAAATACGTGTGTTAGATTGACTTTATTCAGGCATAAGTTGTAGTGCTGTTAGCCTTCCATTTACTATTAATGAACAAACAATTAAAATGAAATAAAGTGTCTTTAAAGAGAAATACACATGAAACAAGATTATATGCTCATCAGTTGATGAAAATGTTGAGACTTGAGGCTCACAAGAATGTAACTCTATATTTCATCTAAGAGTAATGTTTCAGTAATCTGTGATTTAGGATTCTTAGTGACTTCATAGAACACACCTACCACACGTAACAAGAATCAGCTGTGTGTGTTTGTCTGAGATGTCTATCAAGATAGATATAATATCATATAGAAAATAACACATTATTAAATTTAATATATAATAATATAATTAATATTAATATTTAATAATACACATCATATATTATTATATTATATATAGATAGATATAGATTGATAGGGCAAAAGATTAGGGGATACAACCATTAACTTTGGACTAAGGATTAATAAATTCAATTTTCAATTGGTCATTTTGCTTACAGAAAAGGAATGAGCAGTGCCAAATACTGGGGTGATATTTCAAGAAAAGTAACATAATCTCTTTAATCTATCATGTCCTACTTTTATTCTTTTTATTTTTGAAAATTTATTTATTTATTTTGAGAGAGAGAGAGGGAGAGAGAAAGACACATACACACACAGAGAGAGACAGAGAGAGGGAGCACAATTGGAGAAAGGACAGAGAAAGGAAGAGAGGGAAATCCCAATCAGGCTCTGCACTGTCAGTGTTGGGCTCAAACCCACGAACTGTGAGATCATAACCAGAGCCAGAACCAAGAGCCTAACGCTTAACCGACTGAACTTCCCAAGCGCCCCTAGCATGTCTTACTTTTAAATCAGCAATAATAACGTTAATTTTATTGAGGAGCAACTCATACACATTAAAACTCTCCTCTTTGAAATGTACACATCCTTAACTGGGGACAAATTTACACCCTTGTGTTCCATTTTCAGCTCCACAGCAGCTGTGGCCAGGGAAGCATCTGGTCCTCAGACTCCATGCAGCAATCCCTAGCTCTCCATGACTAACTCACAAGGAATGCCACCTGAGGACCTTGGGCAACCTTTCTATGCAGCTCTCTACTCTGGGATGCTCCCACAGACGACAACCCATCTATTTCCCCAAACTCTGATCTGTAACTCCTCATGTTAGTAGGACCTCCATGCTGTGTTTGGAATCCAGTTCTCTGTGTTGCCACTGGGAAATTCTTTGCAGACCTAGATCTGACATTATCATGGGACTTGCCTTGTTTATTTTCTCCTCTCAGATATTTCAGTCTTGGGTTGTCTTTTGTTACTGCCTTAAAGCAGTTACCTCATGTATTTTAAACAGTTTTATAGTTTATTGGGAGTAGGCTAATGTTACTAGTTACTCCATCTTTGATGGAAGCTGATTTGGGTTTTGCAACTGTATGGGAGGGAGGGAGATTCTAAAGGGGCTGTATACATATTTCTTCCTCTTTCTATAGCTAAATACATCCTGTTTTTTATTATTATTTCTTCCCTATTCTCTTTCTCTCTAGAGGTTTGTGGTTCTTCAAAGGAGTCTCACCAAGAAACGATTTCCATAGTGTGTCAATTTTGGCTATAACTTGACTACATACAAACTTTTCTATGAAATAGAAATTGGGGACACATTTACTCTTTGCTAATTTTTGGCTTATAAGACTTTCAACAATAATCCTTACTTTATATTTCATGGAAGTCATGGTGAGTTGTCCACTCCCTTGTCATAATTTGAGTTCTCTGAAAAGGAGAGAAGGATATGGATTTAATCATACAAATATTTTGGGAGAAACACCTGCGGAAAGAAAAGTGAAGGAGGAGGATTCAATAGGGTTAGCCATATAACTGTGATAGGGACATGACTGCAGGCCCAGTGTGGAGACCTGACACAAAAATTGCCCATTAGAATGAGAAATGAGTATATATTCAATGAGTAGGCCATTATACTATTTTCCTGCTTAATCACTGGCTGAGAGCCATTCTGAGAAGAAAGTGTTCTCAGTAATCATCATCATGTTCTGCATTGGCTAAGGTTTACCTTGAGAATGGCATGCCCTTGGCTTGTTCAGGTCATTGTTTTGAAAGGTGAGCCAGGGTGCAGTTTGTGAAGCATGCTCATGGATGAAATTTTTGTTGATGTTGAAAAAGATTGATCAAATACAGGGGATACTAAGTAAATAAATAAATACCTTGTTGACGATTAGAGCCAGATTTCTCACTGTACAAACATGGAAAAGTTGGCACTAAGATAAATCCTGTGATGTTAGATTGAAGTTAAAGGGAGTGGGAGAACTTATGGATTTTAAGATAATTAGATGATAGAGAGATAGATGATAGATAGATAATAGATAAATTTAAAGATAAATATAGAAATCTACATACATATATATTAGATTTCTAAAGAGTATTTTCCACTGAAAAACAGAAGTAAAAAGTAAAGATCCTTAGAGAAATGGCTGATTCCAAACCTGAGTCATTTAAAATGTCAGACAAGCTCATAAGAACTTTTGCCAGAAAGTAAGAAAACATTCAGAGAATAATGGGAGTATGGAAAAGATCTTATACATATATATGTCTCAAAATATCAAATACATAAAAATATCACATATGTTGACTTGGAGGAGCCAAGATGGCGGAGAGGAAGGGAGCTCTGTAAACTTCGTCTGCCCCATCTATTGAACTGAGAAGGACATTACTCTCATCTGCAAGAGCGGAAGGAGAAAATACAGACTCCAGAAAGAAGACAATCTCAAAGATACCTGAGTGAGTGAGTGCAAACTGGGGAGATTGGAAAACAGGCCAGCCTGAGATGGGCAGGGGAGGTGGGAGCCCCAGCCCAACACAGGGCAAGCACGTGGAGCCCCTGAGAGACAAAGGGAAGAGAAAGAGAAACCAAACACTCTTACTGTTTCTGGGGAAGAAAGAAAGAACGTTTAACTGCACTCAGAGAGAGACACTCCCATTCCATATATAACTGCTAGGTAGCCCAAATCCAGAACTTGGGTGCCACAAGGGAAAGAACAGCTTCCAGCCCTGTGCCATCCTGGAGGGGGGTCTACAGCTGCTGCAGTGGCCTCAGGGACGCTCACTTTGACCTGGCTGCGGGAGTGGGAGCATGCACCTGATTTCCATGGCATATATCACCTCCAGCATTGGCCGCGTGAATCCAGAATCCTGGGTGCCAACAGGGAAAAAATAGCCCCCACCCCTACGCGATCCCGACAGGGAGTTGGCAGCAGTGGAGGCCGGGGCTTGCGCTTCAGCTACAGGAGCTTGCAGCTCATTGCTGGCAGCGCCTGGCGCCTTGGGCAGCAGCAGCGCAAATCCCAGCCTGCCCCAAGAGAAACTGCTACCTCCCGCTAGGTGATGAAACTGCTCTCTCCCCCTAGGTGATCACTATCCAAACTGAGGGCTGGGAGTTCACAGCATGTCTGTGAGTGCGTGCACTACACCTCCTGCTGTGCACCTTGCCTCAGGCAGCACACCTCCCCTCAGGCAGGGGCATCTCAAATCCTGACCTGAGCCAAGAGAAAGTGATCCCTTCCCCCAAGAAGTCAGCCACCAAAGCAAGTACATCTCATCTGTGGTAGCATAAAAGTGCATGGACTAGGACTTTGAACCAAGGCGGGCCTGGAAAATACTACTTGGCTCAGCTGCAGCACAAGGAGATCAGACTCATTAGAGTGGCATACAGTGCTTAGTTCCATCGGAGCTTGGTGTGCCGCCAGTCTACACTCTGTATCCACCAAGGTGGAGCCTATGAGAGCAGACCCTGAGACCTACTACACCAAATCATGCCTATCCACAAGGGGGAGCTGCTGCTTTTTTCCCCGTCTTTTTGTACTCATTTTTTATTACTATCTTTCTTAATTAAAATTAAAAAAAAATTTACTCTTTATTTTCCTTTCTCTTTCCTCTGTCCTGTTTTTTCTTTCTTGCAATCCAGATATATTCTCCTGTATCTCATCCTTATCTCTCCCCTCAACTGGTCATACACTTTAAGACTGTCCATTGTCCTTTGTTGTCTCTGACCACCTTTATTTTTTTCTTCTCTTCTTTTCATCTTTTTCCTCTCAGTATTCTATCTTTCCTTTTCCCCTTTTAATTTGTTTGTTTGTATGATTTGTCTGTGTGTTTGTGTGCTTCTGTTTCCTCTGTGTTTGTCTGTCTGTTTTCCTTCTTAGGGCTACACCAAGAAACAAGCCAAAGTGTGCATGACGGTGAGTCCCAAATATTGCTGAGTAGGGAAATAAAATAGTCAAAGGCACAACAAGAGAAACTGAGAGACACCATTAAAAGAATATTTCCTGAAATGATAGGCCCGGGACAGTCAATAAGCCTCCTTTAACAGAGCAATATTAACAGGTCCACAGTGCACAACGAGCTTTGTAAAGCTGACTAGAGACTGAAAACTAGCAAAAATGACAAAACGAAGGAACTCCCTCCTGAAGAACCTACAGGAAGAAGTCACAGCCACAGAACTGCTCGAGGCAGATCTAGATAACATACTGGATCAAGAATTTAAAAAACTTGTCATAAAATTAATCGCTGGGATTGAAAAAAGCATCAAAGAAGCAACTGAGACAATGACTAGACACTTTGAAAATAGGTGTGATGAATTAAAAAAGGCTATAAATGAGATGAATGACATAATGTAGGCAGCCACCTCAAGGATTGACGAGGCAGAGAGAAGAATAAGTGAATTCGAAGATATAGTTATAGCAAAAGAGGAAGCTGAAAAAAAGAGAGAGAAATTAATCCAGGAGCAGGAAAGGAGAATTCGAGGCCTGATTGATACAATCAAACGGAACAACATCCATATCAGAGGAATTCCTGAAGAGGAAGACAGAGAGAAAGGTCCTGAAGGGGTACGAGACCAAATTATAACTCAGAATTTCCCAAATATGGGAAAAGAAATAGACATTCAAATTCAAGAGGCACAAAGGACCCCCTTAAGATGTCATTTGAATCGGCCTTCAGCACCACATATCATAACAAAGCTGGCAAAATATAAAGAAAAAAGAGAATTCTGAAAGTAGCTAGGGATAAAAGGGCCCTCATGTACAAAAGGAAACCTATCAGAGTGGTTACAGACTTATCTAATGAAACTTGGCAGGCCAGGAAGGAATGGCAGGAAATCTTCAATGTGATGAACAGAAAAAACATGCAACCAAGAATCCTTTATCCAGTAAGCCTGTCATTCAAAATAGAAGGAGAGATAAAGGTTTTCCCAAATAAACAAAAATTGAGAGAATTCATGACCACCAAACCAGTTGTACAAGGAATCCTAAGTGGGAATCTATGAGGGAAATGTTGCAAAGAATACAAGGTGCCAGAGACACCTATAAACATTAATTCTAGGGAGAACACAATGACTCTAAACCCACATTTTTCAATAATAACACTGAATGTAAATGGACTGAATGCTCCAACCAAACGACAGGGTAGCAGAATGGATAAAAAAAAAACAAAATTCATCTATTTGCTGTCTACAAGAGTCTCAATTTCGACCTGAAGATACCTTCAGGTTGAAAGTAAAGGGATGGAGAAATATCTATCAGGCAACTGGAAGCCAAAAGAAAGCCAGAGTAGCCATACTTATATCAGACAGACTGGACTTTAAAATAAAGGCAGTAACAAGAGATGAAGAAGGGCATTATATAATAATTATGGGATCTCTCCATCAGGAAGAGCTAACAATTATAAATATCGATGCACCAAATTCAGGAGCACCCAAATACATAAAACAATTAATCACAGACAGTAACAATCTTATTGATAAGAATGTGCTAATTGCAGGGGACTTTAATACTCCACTGACAGCAATGGACAGATCAACCACACAAAAAATCAGTAAAGGAGCAATGGACCTGAAAGACACATAGGAACAGATGGAATTGAAAGATATATTTAGAACTCTGCATCCTGAACTTAGGAAATACACCTTCTTCTATACTGCCAATGGCAGATTCTCCAAGATAGATCACATACTGGGGCATAAAGCAGCCCTCCATAAGTAGAAACGATTAGAGATCATACCATGCACACTTTCAGATCATAATGCTATGAAACTTGAAATAAACCACAGGAAACAGTCTGAAAACCTCCAAAAATATGGAGGTTAAAAACCACCTTACTAAAGAATGATTGGGCTAATAGGGCAATTAGAAAAGAAATTTAAAAAATATGGAAACCAATGAAAATGAAAATACAACAATCCAAAATCATTGGGATGCAGCAAAGGCAGTCCTAAGAGGAAAGTATATTGCAATCCAGGCCAAATTCAACAAACTAGAAAAAGCCCAAATTCAAAATCTAATGGAGCACCTACTGGACTAGAAGGGAAGCAGCAAAAGCACAGCACCCCAAACCCAGCAGAAGAAAAGAAATAATAAAGATCAAGGCAGACATAAACAATATAGAATCCAAAAGAACAGTCGAACAGATCAACGAAACCAAGAGTAGGTTCTTTGAAAAAATAAACAAAATCAATAAACCTCTAGCCAGGCTCCTGGAAAGAAAAGAGAGAGCACCCAGATAGACAAAATCATGAATGAAAAAGGATATATTACAACCAATCCCTTAGAAATACAAGCAATCATCAGAGATTACTATGAAAAATTATATGCCAACAAACGGGACAACACAGAAGAAATGGACAAATTCCTAAATGCACATGCACTGCTAAAATTCAAACGGGAAGAGATAGAAAGCATGAATAGACTGATAACCAGTGAAGAAATTGAATCTGTTATCAAAAATCTCCCAATGAATAAGAGCCCAGGGCCAGATGGCTTCCTAGGGGAATTCTACCAGACATTTAAAGCAGCGTTAATACCTATTCTTCTCAAACTATTCCAAAAAATAGAAATAGAAGGAAAACTTCCAAACTCATTCTACGAAGCCAGCATCACCTTGATACCCAAACCAGACAGAGACCAACAAAAACAGAGAACTACAGACCAATATCCTTAATGAATACAGATGCAAAATACTCAACAAGATACTAGCAAATTGAATTCAACAGCATATAAAAAGAATTATCCATCAGGATCAAGTGGAATTCATTCCTGGGTTACAGGGCTGATTCAATATTCACAAATCCATCAAGTGATCCATCACATTAATAAAAGAAAGTATAAAAACTCTATGATCCTGTCAATAGATGCGGAAATAGCATTTGACAGGATACAGCACCCTTTCTTAATAAAAACCCTTGAGAAAGTGGGAATAGAAGCACTTACCTAAACATTATAAAAGCAGTTTATGAAAAATCCACAACTAATATCATGCTCAATTGCAAAAAACTGAGAGCTTTCCCCCCAAGATCAGGAACACGACAGGGGTGTCCACTCTCCCCACTGCTGTTTAACATAGTGCTGGAAGCCCTAGCATCAGCAATTAGACAACAAAAGGAAATAAAAGGCATCAGAATTGGCAAAGAAGAAGTCAAACTTTCACTTTTCGCAGATGACATGATACTCTAATGCAAAACCCGGCAGACTCCACCAGATGCCTTCTAAAACTGACCAGTGAATTCAGTAAAGTTGCAGGGAAGAAAATCAATGTACAGAAATCAGTTGCATTCCTATACACCACTAATGAGGCAGCAGAAAGAGTAATCAAGAAACTGATCCCATTCACGATTGCACAAAAAAACCATCAAATACCTAGGAGTAAACCTAACCAAGGATGTAAAAGACCCATATGATGAAAACTATAGAAAACTTATGAAAGAGATTGAAGAAGACACCAAGAAATGGAAAAACATTCCCTGTTCATGGATCGGAAGAATAAACATTGTGAAAATGTCATTACTACCCAAAGCAATCTACACATTCAATGCAATCCCCATCAAAATTGCACCAACATTCTTCTCAGAGCTAGAACAAACTATCCTCAAATTCATATGGAACCACAAAAGACCCTGAATAGCCAAAGTCACATTGAAGAAGAAAACCAAAACGGGAGGCATCACAATCCCAGACTTTAGCCTGTACTACAAAGCTGTCATCATCAAGACAGTATGGTATTGGCACAAAGACAGACACATGGACCAATGGAATAGCATAGAGAATCCTGAACTGGGCCCACAAATGTATGGCCAGTTAATTTTTGACAAAGCAGGAAAGAGTATCTGATGGAAAAATGACTGCCTCTTTGACAGGGGGTGTTGGGAGAACTAGATGGCAACATGCAGAGGAGTTAAACTAGACCACTTTCTTACACCATACACAAAAGTAGACTCAGAATGGCTGAAGGACCTGAATGTGAGACAGGAAACCATAAAAACCCTCGAGGAGAAGGTAGGAAACAAACTCCTAGAAGTCCACCGCAGCTATTTCCTACTCGACACATCCAGAAAGGCAAGGGAAATGAAAGCAAAACTGAACTCTTGGGACCTCATCAAGATAAAATCCTTTTGCACTGCAAAGGAAACAATCAAGAAAACTAATAGGCAAATGACAGAATGGGAAAAGATAGTTGCAAATGACATATCAGATAAAGGGCTAGTATCCAAGGTCTACAAGGAACTCACCAAACTCCGTACCCAAAAACCAAATAGCCCAGTGAAGAAATGGGAAGAAGACATAAACAGACACTTCTCCAAAGAGGACATCCCGATGGTCTACAGGCATATGAAACGATGCTCAACATCACTCTTCATCAGGGAAACACAAATCAAAACCACACTGAGATACCACATCAAACCAGTCAAAGTGACTAAAGTGAACATACAAGTGACTATAGATGCTGGCGAGGGTGTGGAGAGACAGGCACCCTCCTACACTGTTGGTAGGAACGTAAACTGGTGCAGCTGCTCTGGAAGACAATGTGGAGATTCCTCAAAAAACTATCCATAGAAGTCCTTTATGACCCAGCAATAGTACTACTAGGGATTTACCCAAGAGATACAGAAGTGCTGATGCATAGGAGCACATGTACCCCAATGTTCATAGCAGCAATGTCAACAATAGCCAAAACATGGAAAGAGCCTAAATGTCCATCACCTGATGAGTGGATCAAGAAGATGTGGTATATACATATACAATGGAGTATTACATGACAATGAGAAAGAATGAAATCTGGCCATTTGTAGGGAAGTGGATGGACCTCGAGGATGTCATGCTAAGAGAAATAAGTCAGGGAGAAGGACAGATACCATACATTTGCACTCAGAGGTCTAGCAGGAGAACGGGAGAAACCTAATGGAGGACCAGGGGGAAGGGAATAGGGAAAGAGAGTTGGGTAGAGAGAGGGACGCAAAACTTGAGAGACTATTGAATACTTAAAAGGAACTGAGGGTTGAAAGGGAAGGGGGAGTGGGGAAAAGAGGTGATGGTGATGGAGGAAGGCCCTTGTGGGGAAGAGCACTGGGTGTTGTATGGAAACCAATTTGAAAATAAACTATTAAAAAATATCACATATGTACATATATAACATATAACAAAATATTATATATATATATTCTTGACAAATATCAAAGTCATGAACAATAAGGAAAGACTGAGGCTTCATTTCAGAGTGAAGAACTAAAGGACATGATGACCAAACACAACACATTTCTTGAATTCGTGGATACTTCTGAGCAATAGGTAAAATTTGAATGCCCTTGTTAGACAATTGGTAATACTGGGTTCATTTTAATTTTACGATTTTGAGAATTGTGTTATAATTATGAAGCAAACTTTTTTTGGCAACTATAAAGAAAGATTAGTAAGACATCATGTCTTTAGCTTACTCTCAAATGCTACAGAAAAAGAAACTAAAAATGAGAGAAATGCTCAGCCAAACATGGTAAAATGTTAACAACCCAGAACTTTAGTGACGTTTATATGAGAGATTTTTGTACTATTGCAACTTGATGTTAATTTGAAATTATTCCAAAATACACAGAAAAGAAATGACAGTGCTGGAAAAATATCGAGGCACTCTGGCACGAGCTGGAGGTCACTATCCAGCTACACTGCAGGCAATGGGAAATCAGAATGAAGGAGCATCTTGTGGTATATCACATACCTGTTACAACCCTTTGACAGGACACTTCTTCAAGTGATTATTGGGAGAGTCCCATTAAATAAAATATGTGACAGTGTGAACCATAAACCATTCCTTAACCAATATTCCTTAATACTATATTTTCATTAGCACTAATTCATGCTTCTATCCCTTTTTCTTCTTGAGTTTATGTTTATAGCACATAATTTGTTCTTTAGTGTTTTCAACTCAATTTAATGCTTAATTTAATTTTTATATTGTGCTCGTATTTGTATTTCTCCTCTTTGAGTTTCTATAATAATTTTGAAACAGTAACTTAGTTGAAGTTTACTTAGTGGCAGGGAGAAGTTAATTCCGTTTCTATAAACTATTTCATACACTATCAGCAAGTATTTTGGGCCCTGGGAGAATCGACCTTATCTACGCTATTTTCACTCTCTTCAAAGTAAACAGAGGCAGGTATTGTTATCACATCTGGGAAACAGGAAAATTGAACCTTGGGAAGTTAATGGCTTACCAAGGTCATTTTAACTTGAAAACACAGTTGAATCCATATTTCATGTGTAGAATAAACTTTTTTAAAAAAGTAATTCAACATAATCATATATTTGGATATTTGCAAATGCTTGCAATTTTTAAAAATCAACAGAAAGATAAGCTATTTCATGGCATCTAGGCAATCAATGATAATGAATATTATGTAAATTTATGTGCAACAATAAGCCAGCAAGGCAAGGTTTTGAATACATAAAAAATATGCTATAATTTCTCATTTCCATTTATACCATAAATTCACTGGAAAACAGGAAAACCACGTCTTCTTAAAACCCTCAGCCCTACTCTTATGGCATCTATTTTGTGGTTTACACAGACTCAAAAAAAAAAAAAAAAACCGGTAACTTAACCATATCACTGACGGACAGGGTTCGATTTGCCAGTTTCATAGAAGAGCCATCTACCTGGCATTTGCCAGGATAAAATTATTGCTATATCTATGCAAATTATGCTATCTTGTAAATTACATTGCAATTTTGATTGCCCTATCTGTTAATACAATTTGCGGTATTTATATTTTACAGCTTATATCTTATCTAGATATTGAGATGAGCTTAAAAATCACAAACAAATATAACATTTTCTGATTTTCACATTTTTTCCAATTTTCACATTATTAAACATAATTTTGAAAATGATCTCTTGCATTAAGCTTATTTCAAATATACTTGTTATAAAATATTTGAAGTTTGAAGAATATTTACATTGCCTAATTGATACCTGTTAAGGCAACACAGAAACAATCATTTCTGGTCCACTTTAAAAGATATATGTATTTGGGGCGCCTGGGTGGCTCAGTCAGTTAAGTGTCCAACTTCAGTTCAGGTCATGATCTCATGGTTCATGAGTTGGAGCCTCATGTCGAGCTTTGGGCTGACTGCTCAGAGCTTGCAGCCTGCTTCAGATTCCTTGTCTCCCACTCTCTGCTCTCCCCTACTCACATTCTCTCTCTCTCTCTCTCTCTCTCTCTCTCAAAATAAATAAACATTTAAAATTAAAAAAAATACATATGTATATTTTATGAGTATTTTATAAAAATTTTAAGTTACAAAATTTATAACTACTTAATGCTGTATTACAATGTAAGGTTTATATAATATTTAAGAGGTTACTAAAAACCTAATTTTTTGGATCTTTATTTATTTTTGAGAGTGAGACACCGAGAGATAGAGTATGAGCAGGCGAGAGGCAGACGCAGAATGTAAAAAAGGCTCCAGGTTCCAGCAAAGCCTGACGCTAGGCTAGAATCCACGGACCATGAGATCATGACCAGAGCCAAAGTTGGACGCTTAACTGACTGAGCCACCCAGGCGCTCCCAAAGTTATCTCTTTGTAAACCAGTTTTATTGCAAATGAAATGCACTGCTGTGCATCGCTCTATGCCTAAGCATTTAAAGGGAATAGTGGTCACTTTATAAGAATAGAATATTTTAATGACAAATACAGTTTTCCTCACTTAGTAGTATTCTTTTTCCTTTATTATGTGAAGATTCTTGGAAATTCCATGATCAGAATTAGAATGAAGAGGCAGTTTATTATAAGCAAAATATTGAATAGATATTTCCCTTTCAAGAACATTAAATGAACATTTAAAAATATGGCAGTAAACAAAAAACAAAAAAAAACTTCAAAAATTTTATATGATATAATCACACATTTCTTTTTCCCTAAGGTGTTGGTGTCTTTTATGCATTTTTAAAATTACCAAATGTAATCTCTCCCTCTCTCACAAGTTACAGTGAGTAGATATAACCTAATACAAAATAGAACTCCTTAATTTCATCTTAGATACGTGTGGCTTACTTGAGTTCTAACACTTCTATTGCAATCAAAACAGAGAAGTATTAGCATGTGCCTTTTTAAATCTTCACTTGTTGAGAGCTAGTACTTTACAACCCTACTAAATGTTAGATTATATTTTTTGGACAAAAGTACACATGCTCCATATTATTATTGGCTCACACAATTATGAAGGTGAGAAGTTCCATGATCCACGACCTATAAGCCGGAAGCCCAGGAAAGTCAGTGATGTGATTTCAGTATGAGCCTGAAAGCCTGAGAATCTTGAGAGCTGATGGCCTAAGTCCTGTTCAAGAGCCGAAGACCCACATAACAGCTCAGAAGTCAGGCATAGAGAATGATTTCTTTATCCAGTTTTCGTCTTTTTCAGGCCCTCAATGGACTGAATGATTCTTACCTACCTTGAGAAGGGCAAGAGCAATTTGTTCTACATTCAGTCTACACATTCAAATGTTAATGTCTTGCTGAAACACCCTCGTAGACATATTCAAAAATAATTTTTAAGGAGATATCTGGGCATCCTGTGGCCCAGTCAAGTTGACACATAAAATGTTGGAAGCCATTTTCTGAACTCACAAAGTTGAGAAAACTCCTTGTGAGGTAAGGCAGGTTTGCAAGGCCTCCTGCCATCAGATGGTGACTGATATCAACCCTACTCAATAATTTTTGCTTGAGCACTGACCCCCAACGCACCTTGTTGACTTGTATCAGGAGTGACTTGTCCCCCTATCCTAAAATATGCTGACTGTATCTTGTGAAGAAACTTATTGTAGGAACTTATATTTTGTGTTTATGGGAGCAAACATTTGCCTTTCCTGAGAATCCTGTTTTTCTTAGATTTCCCCTTAAGCATACAGGCTATTGACCCCTGAACTAACTTTTGCCTTTGGTATGCTAAAAACATTGCCATGTATTTGTATGGTGAAGATAACTTCTTTCCCCATATGGTAAGCATCTAAATCACCTACATCAATCACTATTGATAAAGATTATGCATGAGTATTCTACCAATCATTGTTCTGAGAAATTTTTACATACCAAAAAATTTGTCATCAGAAATTATTGTCTAAGGCAAATGCCACTTATGTGCTGGCCCCATATATTTTTTTTCATAAGTAAAGCTGGCTCTCAGATCAGTGCACAGATGCCTGCCTGGTGATCAGAAAGAAACTCATGGCTCTCTAATTCCCTCCCCCTTTCACCAACACTGTCAATCCTTCAGGGAGCCCTGGACCTGCTGGAGCTGGACTCCGGCAATAAAGTTAACCTTCATATGTTCTATATATCAAAACTATAATTCAAATTACAGTCCACTCTTCTTTAATAGGTACACTCTGCATAGTGCTAAACTTTGTCTCCATGGTGTTGACAATGCTATGTTTTTATATTTAATGTGCAAATAAAAAAATCACATTAACAAGGTAACAAGCCCAGAACTTTATTGTAAAATAGATTCTGATCTTGCGACTTAGGTAATTTTAGTATTCTGAGTGCACCCTAATTATATGAATTATGAGTAAAAAATATGGTTCATGTAAATATGCCTTCTTTAGAACCAGTAGACAAAACCTAATCATAGCAACATAGAGATGCTAACCTTGGTGGCCTGAATTAACAGCTGACTCTGTGCTCTATTAAGTGTAAGGGAATCAAGGTCATTTTATTTTTTATGATGGGTATAATTGAAATTCTATTTTTATGTAATAAAGCTTTCTAATATATAGAATTTATGTCTAATAAATAAAAGCTAATATATAATAAACATTGCCCAGTATTAAAAAGTAACTTTGCATAAATAGATAGGTTTAAGATAATAAAGCCAATTAATAGAGAGCTTTGAAATTGTGCATTCTTTCCCTTGTTGCCAACATAGTATCCTTTTTCTTTTGTTTACTTAACTCCTGTAATTCTTCTGGCTTGAAATAAAATCCTCCCTTGTTTTCCTTTCTCTTTAGAGAGCTTAAAATTCACATTCATTTTGATAGTAGAGCATACAACTCAGCTGGGGCGAATCTTGTACCTCAGGCTTGTTTTCCTGCTCCTCCTAAGAATTTAATTAGCTAATTAGCTTTCTCAGGTGTAAGCAACAGATGCCTCACATCTGCCCAAAATATGTGACTAGCCAGGAGCACTTTTTCCTCCATGTCAGACAGAAGAAATGCGTTGTGTCTCTTTAGTTGGCTTTTGCTTACAGAGATGATTCCAACTGGTCCTGAAGCTAACATGTTGGCCCTTAACATTATATCTCCCCAAAGAAATCAGTCTATTTTGTCTCTTCAATTGTGCTGTACAATCAGTTATGGTTCCTCTCTTGCTCTCCTTAGCTTTTTCCTATGGCTTTATAATACCGACATATAATGATTTTCTTCTTCTGGATTAGCTGGTCATTTACAGACCAGATATTTTCTTCCTAATTCCTAGATCATGCTTCAACTCCTCTCACCATTTTTCCCTTACAACAGAGCAATATTTATTTACACTATGCAGTGTCCTTAGGAGCCAACAACAAAAATGACTGGCTGATTTGAGTCAAAAATATTTCATAGACTTTGATAAGCTTAGAGAATCCCTCAAGAATAGAGGACTCTGTTGGAAAATAGATGGAAACAAAGAGAGGCCACAAAGCCAGAACTAAGGCAAAAATCATAGGACAGAAAGCCTTCTGAGTTAAAGTCATCCTGATTGCCCACCAAAACTACTGGCCTTTAAATCATGGTGGCTAGACTCCTGTCACTAGAGAATGGATTTGTTGCTGTCACTGCAACTATCAACATGGATTCTTTATCATGCTTTTTTTGCTGCAGTGGTTCTCAGTTTAAATTCTGGCATGGAAGTTATCAATTATATGGCCCTAGATCACAAGTCTACATGCCCTAAATACAGGAGAGACTGGGAAAGTAAATATCTAGAATTTTCAGCTCTACAGAAAATGTGACTAGCCTTTTACTGAAAATTGACAGTAAAGGACAACTCCAATGTGAGTAGATAGTATAGTGCCAGTCAATTGATACAAACGCAGAAGTCTAATTCGATGCAGAAAAATTGATATCTTAGAATTATAAAGATAAATATCTAAAGTCACACAACATACAGCCGCCATGTTTTTGCTGAAAGAACTCTCCCAGGTGATAAGAAGATTGTATATTTTGATTAAGAAAATGGTTAAGTATTTGACAAACATGATTAAATCCGTGTTGTGTGTGTGCACACATATGTCAATAAATAGCACATGAAAAATTATATTGTATTAAAATTTCAATCTGCATAAACCACTTTGATATATAGTACTAAGTATATCTGATATAATTCTACATATAATGTATACAGTTAATAGATACATATATTGTATAGAGGTAAAGAACATGTATTTATTAGAAATTGCATAAATACAGTCTACATCTATATACATGCCAAAATACAAATACTCATGAGAATGACATCCTATAGAAAGCAAAATCAGAATCTGCAAATGTCCTATTTAATGAATTAAAATGTGTTTTTCTTACTGTAATCCACATACACACTTCAAGTACAAATTTACACTGCACTTAATTTTTTAAAATTTCATAATATGTTTCAGAGCCAACTATACAGTATGTGTCAACATGTTTTTTGAGCCAAACAATTTTACTTCCAAATTTTATTCTAGTTTCTTAACTTAAAACTATAAACCATGTGTCAGCAAGTTTTTAAGTAGACATAAAGAAGTAATAATTAGGCTGCAATTCAAGTTATATGTGCCACATTTGCACCACTATAATTAAGAGTCTTCAAGTTTTTCAGTTACACTCTTCTTATATATTTTGCTATTTATAATTATACCTCAAGTAAATCACTTCTCAATTTTTTCAAAAGTGAGGGGAAATTCAAAGTTTTTTTGAGTTAGAATATTTAACAAATTTAGCAAAGGATTAAGTAATTACTTCTTCAACTACTAAAAATCTTTCTTTCACAAAAATGTCACATTGCTTAACAATATTTTGCTTGACAGTGCTAAAATACAAACTGTTCAAAAATATTGTACAAAAATTACACCAACTGAATAATAATTTGTAACATTTTCTATACATATGTGATCATATGGGCAAAATATATTTATGCAAATATAAAATAATTTAATATAGTTTAATTTTTGTTCAATTTTTTAATGTTTATTTATTTTTGAGAAAGAGAGAGAGAAAGAGCACAAGCAGAGGAGGGGCAGAGTGAGAGGGAGACACAGAATCTGAAGCAGGCTCCCGGCTCTGAGCTGTCAGCACAGAAGTTGACATGAGGCTGGAACTCATGACCTAAGCTGAAGTCAGACACTTAACCAAGTGAACCACCCAGGCATCCCAAGAAAATATTTTCTTAAAACAATGTATTATCATTAGACTTATTCATATATATTACATAGTAAAAATATATTTATATTTTCACATTTTATAAATTATAAATTAAAATTCCATAAAGATTTCAAACAGTGTTTAAGAAGAATTTTAAAAAAAATTTTTTTTAATGTTTTATTTATTTTTGATACAGAGACAGACAGAGCATGAGAGGGGGAGGGACAGAGACAGAAGGAGACACAGAACCGGAAGCAGGCTCCAGGCTCTGAGCTAGCTGTCAGCACAGAGCCCAATGCGGGCTCGAACCCATGAACGTGAGATCTGACCTGAGCTGAAGTCGGAGGCCTAACCGACTGAGCCACCCAGGTGCCCGAAGACTTGGGCTCAGGTCATGATCTCATGGTTCAAGCTCCACATCAGGCTCTGTGTTGGCAGTTCAGAGCCTGGAGCCTGCTTTGTATTCTGTGTCTCCCTCTCTCTCTGCCCCACCCCTGCTCATGCTCTGTCCCTCTGTCTCTCAACAATAAATAAATGTTAAAAAATCCCTAAAAGTGTCAAGTTGAGATATCATTTTTAAATGCGCATTTTCTAATTAAGTGTTATTAAAATAACTTTTAATATATTAACTGTTTCAAGTCTGTATTCTGGATTACTAACATAATAGTAATCTTAGGATGGGCAGTATCCAGCCTTAATAATTTTTCTTCATTGCTGATTACACACTGTAATAATTCATATGTTTCAATTATTAATTACTTTGATTGTAAGTATTAAAATGCAACAAAGTAAAATAAAAATAATTCAGACAACAGTTTTTGGTATATGAACCATTGACTGAATTTTACTTTCTCAAAATTCATTACAGTATATGTAATTATATGTTAAACCTTTATATTTGTGGTGTTGTGTCAATTTCTAGGAAGTCAATAAAAATGTAGTTAATATAAAACTCAATAAAAATCATGGATTTACCCACTGATAACTCTTTTTAAGGATTTACATCTAAATTAATTCATAAACTAGAGCTACATTTCGTAAAATATATTGATTTTATATATATTAAATAATTCAGTTCAAAGATAAATTCATACTTGTTTCAGTCCCTGAGCATAGTTTTCACAAACAATTAATGCATAATTAATAAATGCATATTCACAAACACAGCACATGCTTTACTATTAAGTTATATTTGATGAGTGTATCTTGAAAGTAATCTTTTTCTTTATTGTACATTGAAATTGCACATTAAAGTGTGACTTGGTACATAATTTCAACTTTATCTGACACATAAGAAAAATAAAATGTCTCAAAGTAGGTAATGATGTAAACACATACACATCATGAATCAAGCATTAGCACCCACTGTAGGTCTTTATTTCTTGAGAAAAGAGTAGTTTAGTTGTAATGGTTTGACTCATACTTTTAACAGAATTAGAGTAGATGTTACGCATGTATTTTTGCAATTTCAGCTCCTCACTGACAAAAATACAAACAAATGAACAAAAATCTTCTGGCATAGAGCCACAGACATGCTAATTCTAAGCCATAAACCAACATTAAAAAACCTATGAAAATTTGAAATTACCACTTTCTTGTTGTTCCCTCTGGTGTTTTAAGAAAATTAAGTTATTCAACTTCTATAAAGGAAGATGATATCTTCAGGAAGCTATGTAGAAATTAGAAAAGAAAATAAACCTTATTCTGTAATACATGTTAAAATTATTAAGATGATTTCTTTTTCAAGTTAATTTTTAAATGTAAGTACACATACAAATATATATTTACAGATCTCCTGTAATAAAAATAATAACAAATATTTTCATTGGTAAATGAATATTGACTTATAGACTTCTCTACCCAAAGTTTATGGACTGACAGACTCTATCATCCACATTATTTCTCTCTCTTTAAAAATCATTTAAATATTGTTCTTTGATTTATAATGGTATATCTGTAGAAAAGCAGCATTATATCATTTAAAGGTTAAATAGTTCAATGATTGAAAGATTAAATTATTATATATCTGTGACAATTCTAAGTGAAATGATGAAGTCATGATTAGAATATTACAAGTTTCTGATACCACCGACTTCTGTTTCACAGATTGAATTTTCTGCATTGGACATATTCTTTTATCTTATGAAAAACTTAGCTCAGTACCAGAACCTTTGGGAAGTCTCAGAATTATTAGTGAAGCGATTTTATTGACTTTGCATTACCTGTAGATGACTCTAAGGATATTTTCAGGGTGTTCTTGTTTCTTAATACACAGACAAGCATTTTCATATAACAGATCATATAACACAAAATGTAAAATAACATACCTCGATATTTTATTAAAAATCCTCAATTTCCCATTGGCATCAGAGTTACTGTAAGTCTTTTGTGGATAGATTATTCCCTTTGCTCATTTAAAGAAGAATACAAATAAAGCATTACAAAAAATCATTCCAATAGAAGAGGCTTAAAAGATTTGCTTTAGCAAGTATTAAAACAATAGCTATCAGATAACAGTTTCAGGGTGGATAAATTCTTCTTGGGACCAAAAACATATTACTTTATGATCTCATAAAATGATATATTGTGTAGTCAAGTGAGAAAAGAGAAAGAAAGAATTTTTCTTAATGGAAAGATTGGAAATCAATTCGAAGAAAATAACCTATACCTTTAATATTCATTGAATAAAAAGTTTCCTAAAATTTAGAGAAAGAAAACTATTAGATTATTCCAGGACTTAACAATTATTAAATGCATATTATTTCTTGGTAGCCTTTTAGGTACCTGGGATATAGCAGATTACAATCAGACCAGTTTTCTGCTTTTAATGATTACCTAAAGAGGAGAATACATAATATAACAGATGAATAAATAAATACATAACGTAATGTCATTTCTTAATAGGTCTGTAAAGGAAAATTATGCCCACTAAGTGGATTGAGTGCTGGTTAGACAGAAGAGGACTTATCTGACCTACTTGAATCAAACAAGGGATCTCCTCATGTGCATAACTTACAGAAGCACATTCTAGCAATCTGTAAATGGTCAAAGGATCCCAAGATTTCTGAGCCTCATGTTTGCACAGAGAATTTAAAGGCTAATGTGCTTGTGGATAACACATAGAAGAATGGTAGAATATAAGGTTTGGAAGAAGTGGACAGAAAGTAGGTGTTGTAGAATTTCAAGGCCAAATGAATTTGTAATTGTATTCTAAGTGAAAGGAAAGACTTTCAAAAGACAGCAGAAAAGTAACATAAAGAAGTTTCCTCTTGTGTTATGGAGAATTGACTTGGGGATCCAAAGGGGAATTAGGCAAAAGCAGAAGTAAAGAATGAGTAGTTATTTTGGTAGCATCAGGCGAGAGATCTTAGTGTTAGTGGTGATGATTAATAATTGTTTTAAATGAGGTCGTATTTTCAATATACCTAAAAAAGTCTAAATAACTGAATATGAGTTTGAAAAGAGAAGATTAAAAGATGATGATTGGAAAATTACAGTACTTCAGCTCCTTGAAAATTTACCTAAAATATCCCTAGAGACAGTGATTTTCTGTATGTGTGTGGGGAGATAAGGAGTTCCATTGTTTTGTGGAACATTTGGGGCAATTTGTGAGTTTGTATTTTGTTGCCCTAGTGATTGAAAGGGCCCAACTGATATTTACTTTGGCGGATGTTTGTCCTTGAATTACTAGATATCCTTCGTTTGAGACAATTACACGTAATGAAGACTTGTCCTGTGTTTTGAGCAAATTTTCTGAGTCTAAAATTTAATTTTGTTCCCAGATCCAAATATAACATATTTTGAATCATTTTAATATTCATTGACATTTCCAGCATTACACTTAACATAAAAATTGTATTTAAAATATATTTACTGAGAATTACTATCTTGGAAAAATCATCCCATTGAATAGAAATGCTACTTATGGTCAATTGGAATCTCAATTACAATAAAGATGTATCAGGGGCGCCTGGGTGGCTCAGTCCATTGAGCATCGGGCTTCAGCTCGGATCATGATCTCGCAGTTTGTGAGTTCAAGCCCTGCATCAGGCTCTAGGCTGACAGCTAGCTCAGAGCCTGGAGCCTGTCTTCAGATTCTGTGTCTCCCTCTCTCTTTGACCCTCCTTTGCTCACACTGTCTCTCTCTCTCTCTTTCTCTCAAAAATAAATAAAATATTTTTTAAAAGTTTATCAGTCGGCATTTGTAGACATTACTTACAAATATGTATCAGAATTCTTATGGGTCCTTTTAACTGATTTAAAACCAAATTATTATGATATTTTGGCACATAAAATGCAGGGACTTGTTTGAATTTTATCAAAGAAGGTTATATATCATAATAGTCACATATTTGTCAATTCATCTAATTTATAATTATACCAAAGCACTTTTAAGCAGATTTATAAAATCATATGTTAAAATTATTAATATTTACCTATCTCAAAGTAATAAAGATAATTTCCAACATCTTTTCTCAAAGCATTACCATTTCACCTGTAGATTGAGGATATCATTCCCTGCATTTAACTTTTACTATTTCCTATATATCATGCCCATTATTTAAATCAATATCGTTTTTCTGTCTCTTTCAGTGTAGAGATTTTCTATATATCTATCTTCAGTTTCAAAAAGTATGTTTTTATTTTCTTATCTTTGCTATCTTTTATGAATTTTTATTTTCAAATATGTATTTTTCAAATCTAGAATTTCTATTTGATACTTTTCAAATATTCCTATATTCAATTTTCTCCATACTTTTAACTAGTTTTTAAAATAATAGCTTTTATATTTTCTTTAACAGGCCAACTGTATTTAAAAATCTTTGGTACTAGGGGTGTCCACGTGGCTCAGTCACTTGGGTGTCGGACTATGACTTGATTCATGATCCCACATCATGAGTTTGAGCCCCGCATATGGTTCTGTGCTGATCTCTGTGCTGACCTTGTGGAGCCAAGAGCCTGCTTCAGATTCTGGTTTCCCTCGCCCTCTGCCCTTCCCCTGCTCATGCTCTGTCTGTCTCTCTCAAAAATAAATAAGCATTAATAAAAACCTTAAAAATTAAAATATTTGGTGCTAAATTACCTAAGTGGATCATGTGTGAGTTTATTTTTATTTTTAAGTGGGTTTCTTTTTGTTGTGTTTTTTTAATTCTTCTTTACTTCTGGCCTTAAGTCCCTATATGTTAGAATGTTGAGTAATTTTTTTAATTTTGTAATTTTTTATAAATGTATAGGTCCTAAGTGAAGTGATCTTTCTCCAAAAATTATTCTTTATTTCCTTAACTAAGAAAAGTCACTTGAAAGCTCATTACTTTAAGCAAAGTAGTGACAGAAGTGAACGAAGGTTGACTTGATCTCAATCTTCCCACTGAGACTGCCTTGGGAGATCTGAATTCTAATCTCTGTCTCTGCAGGGCTGCAAGACTGCCACAATTCCACTCAGCTTAGGTTTTAGAACTTTATACTGAACAGGATTAAAAATGTAGTGAAAAGAAAGCTTTTTAACGCTGCAGAGTTAAAAAGACATATTGAATGACTTCAAATATGTTATTTGTTTTTTTTTTTTTTTTCTGTTCCTAAAGGAGTAGGTCTCTGTTTATTCAAAACTTAAAGTCGTAGCCCCTTATGAATGCAGAATTGAAATCGCCAACAGGGACCATGAGGTTGCAGACAATTAGCTCGCCATTCTCATGTTCTCTCCCCAGAATCCTAGCCCTTTTCATCTTTTTTGATTTAGCCATTTCTTTTTTAAAACCTTTTTTTTAATGCTTATTTTTCAGAGAGTCAGAGACAGAGAGAGACAGAATGTGAGCAGGGGAGGGGTAAAGACAGAGGGAGACAGATTCTGAAACAGACTCCAGGCTCCCAGCTGTCAGCACAGAGACCAACCCAGGGCTCAAACTCAAGAACCATGAGATCATGACCTGAGGCAAAGTAAGATGCTTAATCAACTGAGCCACCCAGGTGCCCCCGATTTAGCCATTTCTGATACCTATAAATAATTTATTTTGATATTTTGAATTTTAACTTTACTAAAAATTTATCTGAGTTTTTGTTTTGGTTTTGACTTTGTCAAAGATACACTATTAGTAGGGAAGAATAAATACGTGCCCAAACACAATTTTCAAAATTACAACATAAATTGGCCATAGTAGAAACATACGTTTATTAGAAGTCACCCTTTATGATGAAAACATATAAATATTGTATCATGTTTCATGGAAATATCTCCATTTTAACATAAAATTGAGACTTTGCTAAAATTTTGTCTAAAATTAACATTTCAGAAAAGTGAACTTCTTGTGCTTTTTTCTTCTGCCCACTTCCAATCATCAAACCATTGACTACTAATTGAGATCTGTATTCATCAGTTTGAGAAGACCAAAATATAAACAGTTAATGAACATAACCCAATATATATCAAAAATAGGGTAAACATTTCCTTTTTAAATGTGGTAAAATGATAATCCTGAGTAAGAAATTCTAAATCGGGATTTGAACTGTGATCAAAGCAGGTTTCTCATGTGTTCCCTGGGAAACAAACCAGTCTTTCCTTTTTGTTTCAGTTAGCTTCGGTCAAATAATAATTGCATTTTTAATTAAATTTCACAATTTTCCAATAAAAGAGAGTGTTAAAAGACAATTTATATTGAAAAGTAAATTATTTAAAAAATTAAAAAAATTCCATTAATTGTAGCATCATGAACACATGTCAGGAAGACCTGTGTTTAAGTTAAACTTTTCTTTTTTTGCCACTAACTCTGAGTGTTAATTGTATGGTGTATATAACAGTTCATAACATACATTGTTTTTCACAAGGATATTGTCACAGTCTTTCAAAACACAAAAGGAAAAGTAGAATTGAAATTATTTTTAATGACTTAGCTATCATAAAAAATATTATTTTATCAGAATCACGAAAACACTACATTGATAGGAGGAATTTACTGTAATGACTTCCCAAAGATGTCTACATTTTAATTCCCAGAAGCTGTGAATGCATTCAATTGCATGACAAGGGAGGAGTATAAGTGATATAAAACATATAAATAATAATATTGCTGATACTGTCATTCTTGTGTGTGATACTCTGTTGTAAGTAATTATTATCTACTTTAGTCATCACAGAAACCCTTGAAAAAGATAACTCCTTTTCTCTTAGTTTCATAGGCAAGGAAGTGGAGGCTGAGAGGGCCTGAGCCACCCAAGTGACTTCCCTTCCCATAAAACACAGTTGTCAAATGGTGGGGTCAATATTTGAATTTAAGTATTGTGTCTTTCTATCTATTATATCCTGTCCCTCAAAGAATATTATTTGTATTTCACTAGAAGTGGAAGTAAATCATGAACACTTTATCAAGTCAGAATTGGATATTTTATAAATATGAAATGACTTCACAAATATTAACATATTGACCTTTTTACTTTTCTGTCATGAGAGAATTCTGATAAATTACACTTGAGATTCATTATTGATCTAGTCTTCCTAAAAACTCTTCTAGAATTTTGAAACAGTTTCTCTTAGAAGCCCATGTATTCAACTTTAATGGTCATTCAGAAGAAGGACAATCAGAGTGAGAAACAAGACAAAAGACAGGTATGTTTCAGCATAGTAGAAAAACATGCTTTGGAATTGGATACTGGAGGTTGACGTCTTAATTCTTAACTCTTACTCTTACCAGGGTTATATTTTCTCAAATAGACTATCAGTTGGGTTCTAATTCAATAGATGTAAACTTTGTTTTTTTATTATTTTATTTTCTTTCTCCTTTGGGTGTTACAATAGTCTTTTAACTGGCTTCATTCAGTCTACAAATTTTTAATAGACTATGCACAGAGATTAATTACGAACATGTTCCAAAATTGTAAATTAAATCAAATGATGTATTTGCTTCAAACCTTCTTCTCATGTTCTCACGTAACTTGAGTACAATGTATCATGTACTTTGAGTGTAAATGTAACATGTCTTTCTGACACTGGGCAAACTGATCTACATTATCCTTTCATAACTTTCTTCTTCTCCCTTGTCGTTTCAGTCTAAACAGACCCATTCATTTGATTTTGTATTGTTTCTTTTTCAGCCAGTGTGTGGCTCCCTATCTCTTCCTGCAAGGTGCTTCCATGAATAGTCCTTATATCCTTTCCTTTCTGTTTATATTCATTATAAAATATAATGAGAAATAGCATTATCTTATCTACTTGACTGTTAGCTCCATTTATAATAACCATGACAATAAGTATGTCTGGTATGTGCTTAAAAATATTTATTGAGTTAATGTTTATTAACCCTCTAGTTCATTTCAATGGCCTGGCATATTAATGCCTTAATCTCTTTTCTTCGAGATACATATTGAACAGTATTGTCTACTATAAAACTTGTAGCTATATAGATAAAACAAATAAACGTATTGATAGTTATTCCTAGTCTGTGTTTTGAGATTTTTTTTTTAATTCAGTCTTACTAAGTTAGGGTTAATGATAGTGATCTTAGGAAATATACCAATGTAGTATATTAATAATTATATCATGTCATTATATATTATATATAAATATATTATGCTACTATGTAAATGTATTATGCATCATCAAATAGGACACTTAAAACTTTTATAAAGGAACATATAAGTATTGCCGGAACATAATTTTCATGTCTGCACAAAGATTAGCGTTACATCTTTTACTGTTATGCTCAATTTAACTATAACCTATATATAAATAGTACAATATTAATGTGAAATGTCATCTTAGATTTAATGTATCTCCCTTGGATATTTTATATAGCTATTTATAATTGAGCAATTTGAAACAAAAATAAGATTCAAATGGAACATATGAGAAACTAGATATATAACATTTTTTAAATCTCAGATTTCATAAAACATGAATGTTTGTCTTTAATTCTATTATTAATTCTCACTGTAACTTGAATATTTAATAAAAATACAGTTTATCAAGAAAATAAGAAAGTGCATACATAATATATTTCTTTTTATTCCCTTTGAAAAATCTGAATTTTAAACAGAGTCTCCATATCAGTATAGAAATATATTTCGTCCTTCTATTTTATTGTGTAAGCAATGTGAGAACAATTCTCATTTACAAACTGTGAGGACTTAAATTCAAACCCTGGCTATGAAATTACTTCAATATTAGGACGAACTCCAGGGATGGGTTTTAAATTCTAATCTTTTAAAAAATTTTATATATCATTGATAGGCAATTTCTCATGTTCATTCCAATGAACACTAATGCTGATGATCAAAACCAAGAATTTCAATTTCAAACATATCCCCAGAGAGAGCATCAATATAAAAGCAATTTTTATCTGGATAGGTTTTGAATTTTCACTCTTTCTAGGGAATTTGTGGTGGTTCTTTATTGATAGTAAATGGCAAAATAATACTTATTTTGATACTAAGGCAGATTAATGTATTATGTCACACCATATTTGTTTCAGATGCCACTCTAGAGCAGAAAACATGATTTTTAGATTCTTCTTATTTATTCATTTATCAGTTTATCACTATGTACGTCCAATATCTGTTTCAACTGCTATCTCATATTATTTCGGTCTTCTATTACAGAATAGCTCATGATGTTTGTCTTTATTGTGTGTTTATAGTGAAAACTTGACATATTAACTCACTTCATTCTTTCTGCAATTCAGTGAGCAACCAAGTTATGGAGAGAATACATAGGAACTTCTACTAGCCTAAAGAGGAATTCAAGATCAGGACCAAGATTTTCAGCTAGTAGGCTGAAACTAGTGTCCATGTTTCTAATCACTAATGGACACTCTCTAAACAAATTTTTTTAAGGAATGAATTTAGTGACTAAACATTTGTGTTTGCATTTTATACATATAAAACTACATGTTAAAATTTTATTATTTAAAAAATTTTAAGAATATTCTTGAATATTTAATTAAAGTATATTTTTGGCTTTTAATTTATTTTGTGTTCATGAGTACCCTTAAATACTAGTGTATCGCTTAAAATAGTACAAAGAAATAATGAAAAATTTATTTTTGTTGCTCAAAAGGTAGAAGTAAATAGAAAAGTCAAAGATAGTTCCAAATATTTTAAATTAAAAATAATTTATTTTATTTCCATTATTGTCTCTCTAGAATATTTCTTATATCGTTTTAAATGAGAATCAAGTCATATAAATTAGAGGATTAGATAGATAGATACAATGAAGTTTAAAGGTAGAAACGACATGGATAAAAAAGAGCTTGTCACTTTCACTTGGTGAGAGTCAGCATTTCTGAGATACATGATATGACATGATTATTAGCAAGAATGCAGTAAGTTTTGTACATGCTAGAGTTTAGTTATATTTGACTGCAATTCTGACAGAGAAAATAAAACCTTACATTACAGTGACCTATTTCAGAAAAGTGAAATCTCTGAAGAAAAAGAAGATATTAAATAGATGAAATAGATAAAGACTTGGTTACCTGAACATATAGGATAGCTATAAATAGTAACAAATAAAGGTAACAAAACCAGAGTGTTTCAGTCTCTAGACAAAAGAACAAAACTTGTTTCCACTGAAACATGAATAGATTCAAATCCTCAAAATTTTAATAGTGTCAATAGAAATGTATGTATAGATCGATGATAAAGAGATAGGTAGATAAATGATAGAGGACAGATAGATAGATAGATAGATAGATAGATAGACAGACAGACAAAGATGGAGCTACACTTCATGCACATGCCCATGAAAATTCATAGAATTACTTGCCATGCAGTTTACTGCTCCTTAAGCAAAATCTGGAAGACGTGGTTTTGCAGTCTCACACCCACCTCCCAGTTTACTCTATACCAAGTACAGATGATAAGATGTTCTGAGACTTTGCATTGAGTAAGTATCATAAAAGGACTGAAATAATGACATGATATAAAAAATAATACATATACAAATGAAACCACACAGTATTGCATTCTTTGATGTGGCACACATTTTTATCCTCATTATGGCTGTATTAAATTTTTATTGCTGCCCTAAAAAGCACAATAAATTCAGTGGCTTAACTCATCACATGTTATTATTTCTCAGTTCTTGAAGGTCAGAAGTCTGATAAGGTTCTCTATGGGCTAAAATTAAAGTATCGGTTGGCTTGTGTTTCTTTTGGAGGCCCCAGGAAAAATATGCCCCCCGCCCTTTTTCAAATTTTAGTGCCCACCCACATTCCTTGGCTATATTCTCTCCTTCCTTCTTCAAAGACAACAACAATGAAGCTTTCAGACAATCATTTCCTTCTGATTACAGTCAAGAAAACTTTTCTCAGTTTTTACAGACATAGGATTAGTTTGGACCCATGCAGATAATCCAGGGTTAAATCTGCATCTCAAGATTCTTCATTTACTTGTACCTGCAAGGTCTTTTTTGACATTGTGATATTGTGATTTATAATGAGAAATATGCATTTTGGTCTTGGCCTTGGCACAAAACTCATAAAACTCCTGGAAGTTCCTTAGTGAAGGGGATGCGTGGGGAGTACTTTTTGTTATATTAATAAGGGGACTTCAGGAAAGCCTTTAGGCCACCTAATGATGGGGGCTAGTTGCCAGGGACCCAACAATGTCATCAGAGGGTTGAAACTTTCAGCTCATCCCAGGACCTTCAGGGAGAAGAGAGGGGCTGGAGAATCACCTGCAGTCAGTGATTTAATCAAGCATACCTCTCCAATGAAGGTTCTTTTATTATAAACTGATAATATGACAAGTAGAATGTTTCTCTGAGTTCTGGTAAGCTGCTATGGCAAATTAATTCAATCCAAGATTGGGGCCAGTGGAACCGCTGATCTACAGCCCATAGATAAGAGGCCTGAACTAAAATTAGCATCTGAAGTGGAGAGGAGAGCAGTTTTGTAGAACTGAGCCCCTAACCTGTGGGATCTGACACTATCTTCAGGGGGATGGTGTCAGAATTGAACTGAATTGCAAGATGTCCCTAGGTGGTATCAGAGAATAACTTGGTGTGGGAGGAAAAACCCACACATTGCAATTAGTGTCAGAGTCACAGACATGTAAGATATTGATAAGTTCTGAGGATTAGGAAGGGGCATCTTTGGGGGCTGGGCTATTTTATTCTGCCTATCAAAATAGTACCTACATTGAGAATTTATTGACAAAAATAGTGTTTCACTGTAATAAATCATGTTGTCCTAGCACTTAGAAGTAGACTTTATCATGCTTTTTAGAGTACCTTCAGAATATCTATTCATGCAATCAGATAAAAAATATATATTTTTTGAAAACCTATTGTGGGTAATACACTTAGGATTTATCCAAAGACGCAGGTAGCAAAGACAAAGGCCTGTTAAAATCAAAGTACTTAAGCAGTTATTCTAAGCAATTTATCATATGAAAAATACATCCTTTTTATGCATTTAAGTTATAATGTATTTCTTATGTAAGAAGTTCAGACAGGAAAAAAATATATAAATTAGACTGTGACAGTATGGGAGGATTTAATTTGGGATTCAAAATGGGTCTTGAAGTCTAAGTCTAAGAGTTAGGAGAAAACAAATGCAATTAGAAAAATATAAGGCAATATCCAACAAAGTTTTATAGAGAGAATAATTCAGTCCAAATTAGAAATGCGGAAATAAATGTCTAATAGGAAAAACTTTCAAGTAGATGGAAGTTCTCTTTGCGTGATCCTAGGAGGAGAAGGTTCCATGTGAATGACACAACCAACTAAGCTATGAAACTTCAAATTGAGCCACTTGCCTTCTATTATTTCCTATGAATACTCTCTCCGCTGTTACCTTTCTTGACACGTAATACTTGTGTCCATAGATTTATCTGATCTCGTTCTCACTTGTTTAGAGGCAGATGAGCAGGCCAGCTAATTCCAGGACAAAGTCAGTTTCTTTGTTTTCCATACAATGTGTTTGAACACTTGGTTAGGCTTTATCATTTTAATGTCTTACGTGATGACTCAGTAATTTAATTAGCACCATCTAACGCAGATTCTTCTCTTCTGAGAACTCACAGTTCTTGTAAAAGGAAATGTAAGTATAAATATGTCTTCGACTTCCTAGTCTTTCAGATCTTTGTAAAATGATTGTGTATAAATATGCTTCCTGGGTTGTCTTTGGGTGCCCTTATTTGTTTTGAAACATACCAGCCAGTACCATTTGTGTTAGCATTTGCTCTATCAGGACTAAGGCAAGAGAGGCCTCACATCATTGTGAGTGAAGTGTGTTCTCAGTAGCAAGCCTGACCGGGTTTGAATCCGCGCTTTACCACATATTAGTTAGGAGATCTTGGACAATTTATTTGACTTTTCAGTGCAGCATTTTCCTTACTGGTAAAAAGTGTACAGTAATAATAATGACTTACTTCTTATAATTATCATGTGTAATAAATGAGTTGATATTTGTGATAGTTGATAAAGCAAATGGTGTCTGATATATGACAGAATCTATACAAATGTTAAATAAATAAAATGAACTTGGCCTTGTGCTTCAATAGAAACATTTCTCTCCAGGTTGTCAATTTTAAAGTTTACATCATTGATTTTTTTCTCTATTATTAAGATTTAATTAGTCGATATTTGTAATAAAGATATCACAGTGCTCGATTCACAGAATCAAGAATCATTCATAAACTCAATCAATACATTGCATATGTTATTAAACTTGGTATTATTATAAGATAATTTAATTTACTGAAAAGTAATTTGCTTCAAGAAACCTTAAGTCATGAAATACGGCATGTATATATATATATATGTATGTATATATGTATATAACATATACATATATATATATATATAATCACATCTTCACAAAGAAAATATATAAATAAGTCTTCAGAGGGAAAGAAGAGAAGGCTGTGCCGAAAAGAAAAAAAATGTTTATCAATAAGGACAGTGAGAGGTATGAAAAGAACAAACTATGAATCTCATCCTTACCCAGCAGTCTGCACAAAACGTCAAATGAGTGAAATGACTAATGATCATATACACAATCATTATTTTGAAAATGGGAGAGTAAACAAAATAGATGAAATATTCTGACTAATTGAAATTATTCCATTTCCATAGTTAATTAGAAAGAATCGCTTGATTCTTGATGACTGGAAAATGAATGCCTACCTCTCTTTATCAAAGCCTGAGTCAGAGAGCTACCAGAGAGAAAGCTGCACAAAATCATGGAAGGTACAGCTGGTAATATCAGCTTAAGTGTAATAGCTGTAGTTACTGAGGAACAAGAATTACGCTAAAATCTTTAGAAGTAAAGATTCTTTTGAATTAATAGGCAATGTATTTAAAGAATTGACAGAAAATGACAAGCAACAGATAACTAATAAATTGGCCTGGTAAAAAGTTAGGCTGGGGTATGTGTTATAACTATTTGAACACCAAAATATGGCTTCTTTATGTCAAAAAACCACACTTTCACGTATAAATGTCTGGGAAACTAAAGGTCAAAATAATTAAGAAACAAATTGACTTATCTCCTTGCTGAAAACCTAACAAGAAGATAATAACAAAAAATCTAAAACAATATTTAGAAAGAAAAACAATAATAACAGCAGAGAACACAAGGTAAGCTTAAAGATGGCCTTTCTCTCAGAAAGTCTTTGGGACTCCCACCTGTTTTTAGAATAAATGCACTAATAGGGGTCCTGCAGTGTTATATGACAGAGAGAAATGACTAAATTCCTAAACTTAAAATCTCAGAGACTTCCAGTGTATAATTTTACAACTTAATTTATGAAAATCAAATATTTCTATCACTTAATATGATTAGTAGAGTTTTGTCCTCTATGAATGGAGAGCATATTAAAAAAGTTTGAGAACTAGTTTTGTAAATGTTCTGTAAAAATTATCTGGTTGGCACTTTCTCATAATTTTATTACCTCTCCTATCATTTCAAGTCAAGAAGGGGACAAAACAGGTGCTATTTATCTGCTCTGAAAGTTTTTTAAAGGCAGTTGTAGTGTCCCATCTTTGTGATCTGATGCCTTGCTAAATGACAGTGAGTTTCATTATATTCTTCTATTTCTGAGTACAGCAAGGAAGTAATTTGTCTTTGATGCAAAATAGAAAGCAAAGAGCTCATTTGGGCATTGTGGAGAGAATAAAAAAAGAAGGGGCTGACCTGGTGAAAATTATGTATTCATGGAATATATTACACTAAATTGCTCTGTTTCTAAACGTAATCCTATAATCTTGAAATAGAAAATTTCCTTTGACTAAAGTGAATATTTCCTGCATATAGACAACAATATTTCATCTTTACTTGCTTTGTTAATAGTATATGTTGTTCATTTTTCCAAAGCAAGCCATGTGGGGAAGAAAAAAATATTTGAAAATGAAAACAAAAAACTAGGCAATATTTTCTTTGAATGGCTATTTATATAAATAGGTTACAATCCGATTTTTTCTTTAAAATGTTATACTATCTAAGTACCACTATTTTTTCACCATGATAACCTTAATAACTGAGCAGACTAAATCTTTGAATTTGGTTTTTCTTTTTACTCCTAAAAGATAAATTATAGTTACCCATATTTCTCATCTTTTAAATATAATTAAACTTGATTTCTTTTTACTTTTTTCTTTTAATGTGTATTTATTTGAGAGAGAGAGAGAGAGAGAGAGAGAGAGAGAGAGAGAGAGAGAGAGAGGAAGACAAAAGATCCAAAGTAGGCTCTGCACTGACAGCAGCTAGTCTGATGTCAGGCTCGAACTCATGAACCATGACATCTTGACCTGAGCCAAAGACAGACGTTCAGCTGACTGATTCACCCAGGAGCCCCCAATTAAAAGTCATTTAAAACATATTTACTGTATTTAAGATTGTGGCATATCATAAGATTATATTATAGCTTATATAAAAAATTCTACACATTTATATATTCTTTCTGTGTATACATATAAAGAAGTAGATTCATAGAAATGGATGATAAGTTATATATAAAAGATAAACATGCACATACAGTTGTATCTGTATTCACAAATATATTCACATGTACTTACACATATACACACATATATTCTAACACAATTTCTCCCATGATTATAATATATTTTAAGTTATAAATGTATTTTAGGTTCACTCTAAATAAATCCTAATTAAGCTATTCACAAAAATTAGTATTTCTATTAAAAATTAAGTTACAAAATTAATTTCTTGTTGGTATTTCCGTGGTTTTCTATGTAAATGTCTTAGAGTGTGTGTTGTGTCAGATTCTAATTTTTATTAAAATTAAGTAACAAAAATTAACTTCCATTTTTGAATCCCTATACATATCCCTATCTATATTCCCAATTTATAAGGTAAATTGAGTCAACAAATCATTTCTTCTGAAAACTTTATAGTGTTATAAAATATGACTTGCAATGTTAATTCCATCACAGGAAATTTAGCTCTCAGTTATTTACACTAATGTAGGGAGCAGATAGGAATAACCATAAATCAATTTGTATTCGTACATAGAAAATGACTGAATTGACAGAATGTGAAAGTGTGGAAGATCTGGAAACTCATTTAATACAATATAATGAGAATAAGAACATAATTAGAAGTTATTAAATTGTCAAATATCCTCATCTTCTCCAATACATAACTACCCTTCAAAGTCTCTCAGCAGAAAATGCTTTGTTTTCTCAATTTTTCTTGTAATGTTTTCTTGAAATGAAGCCTTCTTTAAGTATTTGTGATTTATGTTTTTTCTCTGTCTTTTGATGTTTATCTATTTTTGAGAGACAGAGTAAGAGACAGAGCACAAAAGGGGGAGAGGAAGAGGGAGAGAGAGGGAGACACAGAATTCTAAACAGGCTCCAGGCTCAGAGCTGTCAGCACAGAGCCTGATGTGGGGCTCAAACTCTGGGAGGATGACATCATGACCTAGGCCAAAGTTGGGCGTTCAAGTAAGTGACTGAGCCACCCAGGCCCCCTCCTTCTCTGTCTTTTAAACTGCAAATATTCAGAAGCAAACAGAGTAATCTGAGACGTGCATACATAAAAGACTATTTAGAGTAGAGGACTGGAAATTAATGTAATGGAAAAATAAAACAATGTACTGTAACAAGCCATTTTTATAAAACCTGAAGTGATAATATCCAGAGCAGTAATGAATAAATGAGACTGTATAAGGTTTCTATGACAATATGTCTTTCAACATTAGAAATATGGATGTGCATACTATTAAGTAACATTAAGAATGCGTATGTTAATTACCAACAACAACAGAAAAAGAGTGGAGTGGGTGGATAATAGGATGTAATATTTTAAATGCTTCAGAATACAAATCAAGCCTAAAATATTGAGAATGAAGAAACAAAGTAAACAAAACTACAGCAATACCATCCAATGGAGGTTAGAATCAGAAAGACCAGATTCTTAGCAACTTCACGAGGCAAACTAACTAGGTAGTTAATTAGCCAAACAGCCAAAAAGCACTGACTGTTATTTAAAAATGAATATAATAAAATATATGTCTGGCACACCTGAGTCACTCAGACAGTTGAGCATTCAACTTTTGATTTCGGCTCAGGTCAGGGTCTCAGGGTTCATGGGATTGAGCCACACATTGAGCTCTGTGTTAGCAACACGGAGCCTGTTTGGGATTCTCTCTCTCTCCCTCTTTCACTGCCCCCCACCTGCTCATGTGTGCTCTCTCTCTCAAATATAAATTAATAAATATTAAAAAAATATGGGGAGTCTGGGTGATTCAGCTCAGGTCATGATCTCATGATTTGTGAGTTCGATTGAGCACTGCATCCAGCTCTGTGCTGACAGAGCCTAGAGCCTGCTTCAGATTCTGTGTCCCCCCCGCCCCCACCCTTGTCCCTCGGCTGCTAGCACTCTATTTCTTTCTCTCAAAAATGAATAAAAATGTTAATTTTTTAAAAATAAATGAATAAAATATACGTGTGAAGATTAAACATAGTATTTATAAAATGTTAGTGTAAAAATAGTAGACCACTTTCAAACCACAAATTCTGAATTATAAACACCTCAGTTCCTTGTTCTCTTTTAACTTTCAAATTTCCCAGTCTCTGGAACTTTTCTATCTCCTGCTCCCTTATTTCTTCTTTTATTTATTGTATGTGAAATATGATCTTCTGGTTCAAGACTAATCCCATTAAGATTATTTTAGGTGCCAATCCTTACTAGTTCAGAAATCCGAAACTTCATTTATCCTCTCTGATACTCTCTTTGAATGAATCACAACTATGAGAATCAGCAATAAATTTTCCAGTTACTGAATTTATATATGATTGCCTTTCCTACTCGATATTTTCTCATATTTCAACTCTTTAAAATTATACTGTCTACACACACACACACACACACACAATCAAAAAGTGTTCATGGATTGGAATTTTCTCATTGCAAATAATTTTCAAGTATTTTTACCTTCGGCTTGTTACTTTATAGGAATATAATTAAGGTCTCATACTTTTTGACCATTTAATGTCTTTTCTGGAAAATTGTCTATTCACATCCTCTTCATATTTTTAAAAAATTAGGATATTTATCTTTCTGTTATTGGGTTGTATGAGTTTCTTATGTATTTTAGATATTAACTCCTCACCAGATATGTATTTTGCAAATATTTCCTCCATGTCATAGGTTGTTTTTTCATTTTGTTGGCAGTTTCCTTTGGTAAACACAAGTTTTTTTAGTTTGATACAATCTCACTTGCTTACTTTTGCTTTTGTTGCCTTTGCTTTTGATGTCAAAACTAAAACCTCATTGCCAAGACTAATATCAGTGGGCTTAGTAATCTTCATGTTTTCTTCGAGGAATTTTAGTACTTCACGTCTTACATTCAAGTTTTTAATCCATTGAGTTGGTTTGGGGGAATGATGTAAGATAGTGGTACATTCTTTTGAATATGACAGCCCAATTTTCCCAACATTATTTTTTTAAAGTTTTTTTTACTTACTAGAGAGAGAGAAAGAATGACCAGGAGAAGGGGTGAGAGTGAATCCCAAGCAGGCTCACTGCCAGCACAGAGCCTGATGCGAGCTTGAACTCACATACTGTGAGAATATGACCTAAGACTTTCATTAAGTTCCCCATCCCCTGTCATAACGTATTCCAAAAGAACATAAAACATTTGGATTTTAAGCAGAACATCATGATATATTATATAATCCACTATGATGACCAACATGTTCATGTATTAGATTTTAAAAATGATCAGGACAATTGGAGACTTTGGTAAGACACATATGCTATAGAGATAAAACCCAAAAAGTTTTAGGTGCCTACCACATCAGTGAATATTTGGGGGGAATGGACTATTAAATTTGAGAATCCAGGGCAATTCTTGAAAAGTACAAATTATTACAATGTTCACCTCCCATTATCAGGAACAAAAAAATAAAATTGCTTTTTGAGGTCTCAAGAGAGTATATTCCACACTTAACCTATTTACCAAATAACAACACAACAACTAGTAGTTTTTATCTGGGTCTAGAGCAGGAATGTTTTCTTCTGCCTAGATTGCAGAAAACAAAATAGCAGAAATCACATGAATTTTATGGCAATTCTGATTAAGAGAAATGGCGGCGATAGTTGGAGACCAGCTCCGGCTCCTCACAGCAGCTACTGGGTGCCGCTGCGAATCGGCTCCTTATGTGTTCCAGAGCCGCAGCAGAGAGAGAGAAGCTGATAAAGGTTCATCACAGAATCTGACAGCAAGGACAGCTACAGTGGGCTGGGTATTGTCACATCTACTAGATCATAGTCTTGAGTGTTCCCTTCAGTGATGTGTCATAAAATGAAAATGGAACAGAGGGAATAACAACAACAAAAAAGGGACATATGGGATCAGGTACAAATAGCCCAGGGACCCAAAATACACTGTAAAGTCACTCACTCTACTGTTATTTATGTTTAAATATTCAAGTATCTATCACGAGATTCACATTTTTAAAAGCTGTATATATTTACCCATGTGGTCATTATTCTCAAATCTCTTTCATTGTGTGGATCCAGATTTCCATCGGATGCCCTGTTCCTTCCGCCTGAAGTATTTTCTTGTACCCTTCTAGGATTTAGTAACTTGCTGTTATGGAGGCAAGATCCTTCTTACACTCTGATCTATGCTCCACGATCACGAGATTTTCCAGTCAGGCAAATGAGAACAGGCACTATTCTCAGCCTTGTGTGAATGAATATATGTCTCTGGCCTTCGGGCCGTTCTTCTCGTAGGGTCCAGGAGCTTCTCACGGCATGTGCTGAGGAGAACCTAAGCAGAAGACAAAGGAGATCCTTTGCAAATTTCTGAATTTTTTATTTTTCTGTGTGTGTCGCTCTCTTCTCTGATGTTCTCCTTTGCAGATAGCTGTTCTGGTCTCTCTATTTTAGCTCAGTCTCTGCTCCTCTGGGCCCACCACCCCCACCCCCCCACAGTCCATGGACTGGAAACCCTCACAACAGTAAGGGGAAGGAGACTGAAGCATTGGTAGGGCGCCTGTACTTCGCTTCCTGTCCCTCAGGATCACTGTCCTTTGTGGTCTTAAGTCCAGTGCTATACAAATAGCTTCACATAGTTTGTCCTTTTTTTCTTTTTTAATCAAGTATGAAGGCAAATCTGGTCCCTGTTATTCCATTATGGCTGGAAGCAAAAGCTTATATGATAGGAAGTTGAATTAATTGCTTTTAAACTGTGGATAGATTTGTGGAGAATTTCTATATTAACAGGTAAGGTTCTTCTAATCCGTGGTACAGTTACATTACTTCAATTATTGTGGTTTTGTTAATTTTTCTCACCACTGTTTGTCATTTTCAGTACACAGATACTATAGACTTCTACTAAGGTTATTCTGAAGGTTTTTGTGCATGCTCTTAGAAGTGGAGTTATTTTATTTACTTTTATTTTCTAATTCTTAATAGATTTTCGTAAATTGGACTTTGTGTATTAGCAAATTATGTTGAATAATTTCCTACATCTATTGAAACGGTCATTTTTTTTTTTTTTTGCTATTTTCCTCTCAACATGGTGAATTATGTTGATTGCTTTTTTTAACTGTTAAAACAATCTTCAATTGCTTCAAACAAACAAACAAAAAAACCTTTGGTAAGGATATAAGATAATTTTTACATTATCTTGAAAAAATTTGCTATAATTTGTTATGGTATTCTATGTCTATATTCATGAGGGTTATTGTTCCTAGTTTTCTTTTTAAAGAATATGCATATTCTTTATATATATATACATATTAGGGGAAAGAAGGAATGAATAGGCAAAATGCAGGATTTTTTAATCAGTGAAAATGTGTGATACTATAATAGTAAATCCATATTATATATTTGTCCAAACCTGTGGGCACATACACCATGAGTGAATCCTAATGTTAGCTATGAATTGTTGAGTGACTATAACGTGTCAATGTTGGTTCATTAGTTGTAACAATTAGAGAGATTAGTACACTGAAATTTAGTATTAAATATTCCCAAGATATTTGCCATATATATCCTTTTTATAAAAAATTTAAACTAAATTTTTAATATAATCTCAGACATCATGTCATTAAATATCTGTGCAGTCTAGTATATATTTCTTAAAGATGTCATGGATTTTCTAAAAGCTACAGTGATAATACCATACTTAATAAAATTAATAATAAAAATGTAGATTTTTCTTATAGCTAGTTTATATTCAAATTTCTCCCACTCTATTAAAGATGCCTTTTTAGGCCTTATTTTTTTCCCTCATCATTAAGATCCAAAAACTACACATTGTATTTGTTCCTTAGATCCCTTGTCTCTTTTTAACTAGGAGAGGTCTTCCTCTCTATTTTCTGAAATTGACAGATGATGTGCTCCTTCAGCATGTATATTCGAATGTTTATTTTTTTGTTTGTTTGTTTTTATTTAATTTTTGAAAGAGAGAGAGGGAGAGCACGACCGGGAGAGGGACAGAGAAAGAGGGAAACACAGAATCTGAAACAGGCTCCAGGCTTTAAGCCACTAACCAACTTGAGACTGACTTGAGGCTTTAACCCACTAACCACGAGATATTGACCTGAGTTGAAGTTGGACGCTTGGCCTGAGAGCCCCTGTATATTCAAATATCTATTAAATAAGTGTATTGTAAAGTACAATTTTAAATATTTTCTGCAGTATGAATTTAGTTTTTCGTCTATTATATGCATAATGGATCTCCTTTGCCTGACTTCAATACCACTTTTGAATCCTTTGTAATCCCTTTGATTTTATTTTTCATTTCACTATTTCATTTGACATCATGTATTTTCTATCAATTGTTTTCTGTCTTCAGTTTGCTGTGGTAAACCCTCCGATGTATTCAAATTTCTAGTTCATACAGGTTTCATACTCAAAAAGACCCAGTCTAATTATAAAATAAAGACCAACCAACAGGTCATTACGAATCATATTTCCCTATTTAAATTTTTTAAATGTTTATTTATTTTTGAGATAGAAAGCAGAGTGTGAGCAGGGGAGGGGAAGAGAGCAAGGGAGACACAGAATCCGAAGCAGGCTCCAGGCTCTGAGCTGTGTGCACAGAGCCTGATGCCGGGCTCCAACTCACAAACCTGAGCTAAAGTCAGATGCTTAACTGACTGAGCCACCCAGATGCTCCATGTTTCCCTAATTTAATTCCCTGTCTAGCATTAATCATTTCCTGCTACTTTTCTTACTGATCTATCTGTTTGGTTATTTGACTGTTCCATCACATTTTTATTTTAATATAAGCTTCTTGGAAGCAGGAACTTGCCTTTCATATTCACTACCTACCCTGGAATGATTTCTAGGCACATTGTAGGTATGTAACAGGAATTTCTTGATGACCATTTTATAAAATTTTATTTGGAAAAATAATATTTATATAACTCTAATGGAAGAATATTCAATCCATTCATTGTTCTAGACATGCTTAATTTATCTCTGACCTAAACAAATCCCTCAGCAAGTTCCATGGTCAGCATGTATTGATGTTATGTAGAATTATTTGAACTGAACCATACTTTGGAACTATGCCATTGGTTCAAATTAAGAAATATTATAAGAAATAACCCCCTGAAGATTATTTACTTAATAATGTGATTGAATGAATAAGTCACTGCAATATACAATTTTCTTTTTGATAAACACTCACAGGAAGAATATTCCTCCCTCTGGTTTAACGTAAAAAATAATTTAGATTCTCCAGAAAAAGAAGTATCCTCACTATTTATCACATAATTTGCTTTCAGAAGATAATATCAAAAATAGTAGTTCTAAAGTATCAGGTGTATGTTTTATAATACCATGTGTTTTTTGCATGTGCAAAAACCTCATCGTTTGCTAATTATTTTCACCTTTTATTATTTTTCACTTCTTTTAGTTGAGAGTCAGTTTCATAGCAATCCTCCAAATATCTCTTTCCAAGATAGTCTATGTTCACGGCTTATCCATGTTTAGGAAATAATTAATTTAAATATATGTTGGACCCTGTCTCTGTGTCTATGTGTGAATAAATGAAAAATAGATAATGACAGTGTAAACATATTTCTGAGTATATGTTGTACTTATTTTTAAATTTGCTGAAATTGTCATGTGTTATATATCTTGAATTATGATTATTTCATTTATTTTTCCATTATAACAAAGAATATTTGTTTCTGTTGTCAAAGTAAGCAAAGTCATAATTGCTGCCAGGCTGACATTTTACACACCACACTGTGCATGCAATTTATCTCTCTTTCAATTATGAATTTAAGCAAATGTATTACAGTTGGAGTCCATATATTTTTATCAGTTCAAATAATTTAAAAACAGTGAAAACTTTATGTACATTAGATAAAGGCACTTCACATTTAATATGCTGTCAAGAAAATGGTCAATATAAATAAATCTACAAAGTCTTTTGTTTGTTTGGTTTTGTCTATCATTAACCAAAAAGTTCATTAAAATAACCAAACTATGTATAACAGAAGCAATATCTAAACACAAGTATTTCAAAACTAATAATGTTATGTTTCTTATTTGTTTCTAAAAGCATCCATAAATTTTACATCTAATCAATCTTTCTTTAGAAGCATTCATTTGTTAACATTTTAAGTGATCAAATTTGTGATTTGAAATGAAAATAGTTTGGAAAAAATCATAATATTTAAAAATCTTATGATACTTTTTAAAAAATTTTTTATGTCTTTATTTTGTTTTGAGAGAGAGAGAGACAGAGTGTGAGCAGCAGAGGAGCAGAGAGAGAGGAAGACACAGAATCTAAAGTAGACTCCAGGCTCTATGCTATTAGTACAGAACCCAAAGCGGGGATCAAGCCCACAAGTGATGAGCTCATGACCTCAGCTGAAGATGGGTGGTTAACCAACTGAGCCACCCAGGTGCCCCTAAAAATCTTATGATATTTCTTAATGGTTCATTGTTGTTATGATTACATTATGAATGACATGAATGACATGAATTTAGCTTGAGAATGACCATGAACGGCCTCTCATGCATATTTTAACTTTTGTGCCTAACATTATAATAATGAATCTTAAATAAATCTCATTTCCAGAAAAGATATTAAAGTCCACACAAAAAAATAGGATTTCTTGTAAGGATAATTTTCCAGAATATGTTTTAAAAGAAAAGTAAGAAACAAAACAAAATTTCCCCCTCTGTGGTCATGCACATATTCAACAAGAGCAAATATTGGATTTGTCTCTGTTGGTTTGGTGTATATTATCTTTATCACAGTCGCAGGGATATTTTCTGAGATCCTCAGGATTTTCTGAAATGGAACACGGTACTGAAAAACTGTGCAAGATATTGTTTTTAATAGCAATCTTCTCTCACATAAATACCAGTGTATAAAATAGGTTTTGGTAGTATTATATGAACAAATTGACTAAACTTTATGCTTTGCTTGGGATACCACTAAGCAGGGATGAGTGGAGATACAAAGTTAAGTACTAATCTTCATTTGTAAATTGTATGTAATTTATGTTTTTCTTTTTTAGATCAAGTTAACTAGTCCTTGAAAATAGTAAGAAATTGAGATATTTTGTTTATTATTATTTTGATTATGATTTGACAAACTATTTGATTTCTTTTCAATGAGTTAAAATTGATTTTTATATTACTACCAATAGGTCTTCAAGATTTGTTCTCCATTAATCTAAACAATTTTAAAATTTCTTTATTGATTTCAATATTTGGAGCATTGTTTGATAAATTTCTGTTTTCATTCTTATCATGAAAAGAACAAGAACTAATATCAAGAACTAATGACCTTCTCTTAATTTGCTTCAGCTTAAGAAGCTACCAAATTTGGGCTTAACTAAACTATTTTTAAAATGATCAATTCTTTAATTATATAAATATTTTTTTCTGAAATATATCTGCTTCCCAGACTCTTTACCAGAGTCGTATCTTTAAGCCAATAGCTACCAGGTGTTTCTGTAATCAACATCCATCACTTCAAAGAAACTTAAAGTCATTACAATATCCCTGTCTTATATATGTATCTTCTCAGACATTTTGGTCATTGTTGGTAACTCATTTAAGTGATATTCACTATATCAATAGGGAGTATTTTTCATTAAGAAAATTCTGTTAAAAGAAAGTCACCTTATTAAAAAAATGGTAAAGTAGGATGCAACATCTTCAAATCCATGTAAATTATCTTTTGATTCTGTGTAAGTTGCTTACTTTCTAGAAGCTAAAGTATTTAAAGATAGTTATATTAGGCAATTTCAATGGTTTAAATCATTTTATTTCTCATGAGTAGACCTAAAATAGGAATTTTAACTGGAAATCCAAAGGGATGTGTTCAGGTTACTCAAAGATCTGTAAATTTGTATGAAGAAAAACTAAATCTCTATTTTTCTTATTTTAAACTGATATTTAACATTTCTTTTAGTTGGGATATAGGCAAATGAATTAGTTTGCTGTTGTGACATATCAATAATCCTAACATTCAGCAGCTGAAACAATAAATGTCTCATCTCATTCTTTCTGTGGAAAAAAAAACTAGATATGGCTTACCTGAGTGTTTCAGGCTCAGCTGGCAGCCAAGGAAGTAATCATTTCAGGGCTTAACTCAAGGGGTATCTCCTGAACTCACTTGCTTATTGCAAGCTATAGAAGGTAGACTTCCAAGTTTAGTCATGTGGGTATCTGACCAGGACCACGTCATGACATGGTACCTGGCTTCCCCCAATGTGAAAGACCACATCAACAAGAGTGAGCAGAAATTATGGTCTTTCATAACCTAATTGCATAAGAGCTATCCCAGCACATCTACTTTAAATTTTTTTAGAAATGAATTATTCAGTTCAACCTACACTCAAGAAGGAATTACACAAAGTTGTGAATATCAGGAGGTGAGATCATGGGGAGGGGGGCACTTTAGAGGCTGCCTATAGTACTATTAACTATATCTTTCTAAGCATTAGAAATTTACTTCTAATGTTTTTTAAGATAAGGACAAACCAAGCCAGAGTGCCGCAAAGCAGAACAATAATGTAGGTCATCTCAGGACTATCATTCTTTAATTATAATAAATTAATAAACATATAAATACATATACTTATCTTCAATTAACATAAAAATAAAATCAAAAGTTGATACCCGTATACCACCAAACTTCCTCCCTGTAAAGGATATCCATTATTAATAACCGAAATATCCTTCTAGATTTTTACCCCACAATTACAATGTTGTTGTCTTTTGTTATATATAAATAGGACTAAATGATAAGTACTGTTTGATAACACCTCCCGCTTTCTTTTCTTTTAGGTTAAATTTTTTTAATGTTTATTTATTTTTGAGAGAGAGAGAAAAAGTAAAGTGTGAGCACGGGAGGGGCAGAAAGAGAGGGAGACACAGAATCTGAAGCAGCCTCCAGTCTCTGAGCTGTCAGTACAGAGTAACACAGGACTCAAATTCAGAAGCTGTGAAATCATGACCAGAGCCAAAGTCTGACACTTAATCTATTGAGCCATCCAGTTACCCCGACAATCCCTCCCCACTTAAGACATAATTAAATCATTTCAAATGAAAAAAATTAATGATAATTTAGTTATGTATTTTAGGACAGAAAGCACTAAATTATTAATTTTGAGTCATAATTCTTCTTTATGCTATGACATACATGAGTTCTAAGGTGCAAAATGTTTCTTATGGATTACCCTTAGAAAACAGGAAGTACTAGAAAGTGCTGTTTATCCTAGCTTTAACTGCCTTCAATTGCACTGAGCAATTGGCATATTGAATGCATGGCAAGTTGGCCGACCATTACATTCTAATGAGGAGTTTCGAATTTCCAGACTTTTGGTTTAGTTTCCTGTTCCACCCATCTAAAATTTTAAATCAGTTACTATGTTATATGTCATTTTCGGGAAAAACATTTCCAATCTAGTACATTGTGGTTTTTCCAAGTGATGAGCAAAATGAAAGAAAGCACTATCATGGAATTTGACACTCCTGGAGGTTTTATTACCTTCCATTAAAAAAATCAGATCCATTAAAAAAGAAAGAAAATCATCAACATGAGTTCCTTTCTACTTTTCTTCTCGACTTTAGAAACATAAATGGAAAAGAAATCAACTACCTGGATTATAAGAGTGATGTTATAAGAGTTACCTAAAGTGAAATAGCAGAGAGGAAAAAAAAATCCTTGTTTAAGAACCAATACTGTTTTGTTTGTTTTGCAGTTTAGATTAGTTCTTTTAACTAATAGTGAAGTCACAGGAAAGCAGGGAACAATGTTGCATTATTTTATTTAAAAATTTTTTATATTATTTTTAAATATAGTTTATTCTCAAGTTAGTTTCCATACAACACCCAGTGCTCATCCCTACAAGCGTCCTCCTCCATGCCCATCATCCCTTTTCCCCTCTCCCCCAACTCCCACCAACCCTCAATTTGTTCTCAGTATTTAAGAGTCTCTTGTGGTTTGCCTCCCTCCCTCTCTTTCACTATTTTCCCCCTTCACTGCACATTATTTTTAAAAGCTGTAACATAATAATTATTACTGTCTATGACGAGGATATAATATTATGTGTAATACAGTGCTTTATTCTATATTCCCTCAGTACCACTGATGGTAATTATAGCAGTTGGTCTGTCTTACATGAAGTTGTTGAAAATAACTTTAGCTAAATGCTGATATTTTCAGTTTACTTTAAATGTGTGGGGGTGCCTGGGTGAGTCAGTCAGTTAAGCGTCCGGATTTGGCTTAGGTCATGATCTCACGGTTGTGGGTTTGAGCACCGCGTCAGGCTCTCTGCTGACAGCTAGCTCAGAGCCTGAAGTCTGCTTCGAATTTTGTGCTTCCTCTCTCTGACCCTCCCCTACTCACGCTGTCTCTCTATGTCTCTCAAAAATAATAAATTTTTAAAAACATAAAAATATATATAAAAGTGTTATGGAAATGCATCTCAGTTGATACTACTCTAGACCAAATATTCTGATTTGTTAAACCAGTTGTGAGGGCTGGATCTTTGTATGTTTCTGTAAGTCATGAACAAATGTGTTGTTCTGAAAAGAGATGTAGTAACTCAAAAGAGTATGCTGGGTGTATTGGCTTGATAAGAAGGTGAGCTGTGTATCTAAGAGGTAGTTAAATAACAGTATTGGCTAATACATTTTAAAAAATAATAGGGGAAATTAATGCAATGTTTTGCCTTTGACAGGAAAAGTATTTGAAATACTTCAAAATACATGCTGTATACCATTGTTATGTTAATCGTCTGACACTGAATTGACTCTGATTACAATGATTTATAATATAATTCAGATATTTGCATTATTATAAATCTCTGGGCATTGTAGAAACAAGGTCAGATTTAATTATTACCTTTTTGTCAATGTTATTTTATATTATCATAATTTATTTTCCTACATAGTAAAAGCCAGTCAAATTCTCCTTTATTCAATATGTACAGCATCCTCCGAATGCTGTATCGCACCAAGAATGAATGGATAGAAAGAGAAAAGTGTATTACTTCTGAACTTGCTCCATGATTTCACTGTGTTTTATTTTTTATTTTTAACATTTATTTATTTTTGAGAGAGAGAGCATGTGCATGGGTGGGAGAGGGGCAGAGAGAGGAGTCACAGAGTCTGAAATAGGCTCCATGCCCTGAGCTGTCAGCACAGAGCCCAACGTGGGACTTGAACCCACGAACCATGGAATCATGACCTGAGCTTCAGTTGTATGCTCAAATGCCTGAGTCATCCAGACACCCCAGTTTCACCATATTTTAATACACATTTCTAAATGCCACACACATGTACACACACACACACATTTTCTTTAAAATTAGTGTATAATAAATAATAAATGAAATATTTTCTTAATAGAAATCATTATTTTGTATTAAGTGCAGTTATTAAAATAGCAGTTAAATTCAAAATAAATCTTGATATTTAAAATCTATCAGGATAACACCAATTATAATACAAGAGCATTAAAGGACAGCTGTTATACCCTCTAGGAGGCAGGTGCAAAAACTATATACTTTTCTCATTTTAATTAAATATTTCAATAAATCCTCTTTTAATACACTGAACATTGCACATAAAATATTTCCAACTCAATTGAATACACTGAAATTTGCACATAAATATTTCCAACTCAACTAAATACTGTTTCAACATTAATTTATAGGTAGAATGGTTCTGAATTTTAAATTAAATAAAAACATTTTCCCAAATATAAAGCTAATTAAAACAGAAAAATCAAAGGAAATATTATGTTACTTAGCCATCTAGAATGCCTAATCAACTGATGAATATTTCACAATTCTCTTGAGGAAACGTTGTATGAGGAGACAATTTTGTGGACTGGTAAAACACTTGGTTAAATCTTAGATTTCATATTAATACTTAGTGGAGACAATATGCATCATAATTTTAACTATAGGGTAAAAAATAACAACATGGAATTTAAACTAAAACATAAGCATACATAATTCACACTTAATTAGTTACTATTTTTCAAATCCATTAAATTCTTGTTAATTTATCATTTCTTCCCAATACTCCCCAAAATTGAATCTGTGAGTCTCCAAATAATAAAATTTCTCATGAGAATTCTGAGAAATAGCGTTTAGCTACAGATGACGATCAGCTGTATAAAGTATAGGTTCCTTAAGCAAAAAAGTAACATTTTTATCAAATTATTCTACTTACCCTACCTAGAAAAGTTAGGTTAGGCATGGCTTTGCTGTGGTAGCAAATAAACCCCAATGTATCAGGGCTATGCCACAATAAATGGCTTGTTTCTCTATTATATCACAATCCAGGTATGTCAGGTGGGTTTCTTATCCACTAGAGCTTCAGGGTTCTCTGTTGGATATGCTGTATTCAGCCACCAAAAAAACAAAATTACAGGACTTCACAACAGGTCTTAGACATATGGCCTGGGACCATCACTTGTACCTATGTTCCTTTGGTCAAAATTCAGTCTCATGACTTTCTATGTTAGTAAAGCTGAAAAAATGTAGTTTATCTCCATGCTCATGAAGAAAATAAAATGCGTCTGGTGAATTCATAGCATTGTCCCAGTTTCACAGGTGTATTCACAAATAAACATGTCAACTGTGACATTTTGCTTATTGAATTATTTTATGAAGTAGTTACGTATTTGGCAATGCGGTGGAATTGCAAATTCATCCCCAATCTCTATGTAAAATGCCAACGTGAGCTGCTACTTCTACATCAGCATTTGCTTCTAGTGATAACCACCCTATTTTTACTTTCAGGCTAGCAATAATCCAGTCATGCATTCAGATCCAGTAGATAGTAGGACTATTAATCTTCTCTATATTAAAGGTAAACTTTCTAAAATGAACTGTTGCTTTCCATCTCCATTTAGAAAAAAATTATATATGTACATGAGTAAATATATCCATCATTAAATACTGATCACAAATATAATAGAAATATGTGTATCTTCCCTATAAGACTATTAGCTCTTAAAGATAAAAGTTAAGGCTTATATTAAAGATAAAAGTTAAGGCTTATAATCTTATATCACAAAATTGGCAAATATTAAAGTTATATAACTTTCCTAGCATGAAAAATATCTGGCTTAAGGGTGAAGCCATTGGTCTTTTGAATTATATATACAGTCCAATGTGATGTTACTTGCCCTGCCTCTCCAGCATAAATCTGCAGCATAAATATCATGTGTCTTCTTTCTCTACTCATTATATTCTTCCCTCAAGTTCATTAAATGCCCCTTCCCACATAGAATCCTTAAGCATGCCCATGTCTTTTCCAGGAATACTCCCTTGGTACAACTCAAAATCATAATTCTATATCTGATCCAATGTTTATATAACATGTTATATATATATATATATATATATATATATATATATATATATATACACACACACACACACACACACACATATATATATGTGTGTGTGTGTTTAAATAAACATAAATATAATGTATATTATATAATTATATAAAAATATGATATAATGCAATATATAAGACATATATATAGCTTTGCCTAAACATCTGGCTTCTAGTTCCCATTTCTTATGCCTCTTGACCCGCAAGTTTCTGTAATCTTAGAGCATGTTGTACTTCACATAATATTTATCACAATTAAATCCATTAAGTGCTCATACATATTTGTTTATTGTCAATCTCACCCGTAAAACTGGCAAGGCTTACATATATCTTCTTCATATGTGTCCTCAGTAAAAAAGCATTGCACATGATACAAATTAGGCAGTAAATAAAAGTTTCTGGAGTCAGTGAGTGGAACGTAGATATCTATCCTTTTTTCTGTATGTAGCATCTATATATACTACAATAAGGATGTTGGATACATGTAAGAAAGACATAATTATGCAAACATAATATTAAATCCTTGGCATGGTTGACCCACAACTTATTTTCCAAACACACGGACATGTGCAGATACACATCCATGTCACACATACACACATATAATTTCTAATTTCTTATTTACAAAAATTTAAACATTGCCTGGCCAAGACATTACATACAAATTTTTGATGATAATCTGACAAGGGGAACTCAAATATTCTCTCCATACTTCTATCTAAACTCACAAGCATATTTAGATAGAAAAGAATAGTTAATTGAACCAATTTTTAAAGATAAAATTATGAATATAGCAGATTGGATTTATTTCATTCTTACTTTTACAAAATTTAAGACAAATATTTCAAGTTAAAAAAATTTAATGCTAATTTTTAAAATAGTCATTTGATGTCAAATGGTTTCACCCAGGCATCCATGGTCAGCTGTGCCTCATGAAGATTACTCTGTTTGTCTTGGCTGGTTATTTTCACTTTAGGAAACGGCTCCAGTAGACTGGGAGCCCAAGAGCGGAGAAAATGACGTTTCTTCCAAATGGTGTCTTATCTTTCATGCTACTTTCCATGGTAGCCTCATCATACTCATACAATGTGGATGTCTCTTGAAGCTTAGTCTCAGAACAAAAGCACTTTCACCACATTGCATTGTCAAAAGCAAGTCACAAAGCAAGCCCAGACTTAGTACTGAACTAAACTTTTCTTCTTAAGAAGCGAAGCTACAAATACACATTGGGTAGGACACTGATACAGGGATAAATAATTGTGGGAAGTTTTGCAATTAATCTCCAAAATCCCTCTCACTAACTGAATAGGTTAAATTACTTGTATGAAATAACACCTTTCCCCTCCAATCCTCTCATTACTATAGAAAGGAAAAAAGAGTGCTCCTCTCTGAATCTCCTGTATAGCTAAAGTCAAAGAAAATGTTTACCAGCCAAAATTAAATATGCAAGGAGACTATTTAAGGCTGTTGTAGATTTAATTCAACTCCAGGCACACAAAGCTAGGAGGACTTTAAGTATGGAGGTCAGCTAGCAGAAAAGTACTGGAGGGCATACTGTCTGGGTGGAGATTAATCAATGGGATGAACACTTTTGAGTTATTTCTGAGATTGTAAATGCCTCTCTCTATGATTATGTTATCTGTGTTTGGTACCTGGCAGTCAGGGAAGATAGGTGTGTGTCTCCCACAGAAACTAAGAAATGGGCTTCTACCCTTCTTGATAATTGCATTTCAAAAGGAAGGACTCAGGTTCTTAAGAAAGACATTCCATGGGCCCTAAACCTAGTAAGAATAGATTTATATACATTTCAAAGGAGGTTAGAGAAGTGAAAAAATTTGCAATGACAAGTCATCTAAGGTAAATGCTCTAAGAAAAGGGAGATCAGGAGCCTATAGTCAGGAAGAAACTTACATAATGTTTAGTCAGCTGGAAGGGCAAATTAAAAGCACCTTGGGCCCTAAGTACTTTCCATTCACCCCATCACCCTCTTTCTCAATTGCCTCTTCTGGTGGCTTTATATGTTAATTCTAATACTTGAAAATCCATTCAAGTAATCTTCTTTCTAATCTTACTGTTTATGGGTGTGCATATATATATGTATGTGTACACACACACACACACATACATGCTCCATTTATACAGATTTTATAGTCTATATGTCTTATTTTTTCTAAATCTATTAAAAAACTTTAAAATCTATTTTGTTTTTGATGCTACAAACATAAATATCACAGACACAGTAAAATTATTTTTTTAGTTTTATAGTTAATTTATTTTAAACAAGTGGCTGAATTATTTACATTATGAAAAAGAAAACCCTACTTTAGCTCAATTGGACATTTTTATTTTGGACTAAATTAGTCAGCACTTTCACTATCATATGCTATTTCTTATAAGTGGAGTAACATTTATCCTCATGAACAAACTTGTAGAAGAAATAAGATTTCACCATTTAGACTTCGCTCATGAATAAAATGCCTTTAGAGGAAAATATAAATGACTTTTTTCCTCCCCATCTCCTTACCCAGAATAACAGCTCGACTGACATAAGTGAGGTTTTATAAAAAAAAGACACATTTTGTTTGGAGACAAGTATGAAGTATTCCAACCTTAAAGGTGGACTTTTTAGAAAATGGTGAATGGAAGAAAACAACAATGTTAATGGGAGAGCAGTTATAGGCTCATCTATGTTGTTAACATAAATTGCATTGCCATAAAATTGTACCATCCTTTTCTACACGGAATCAAGAGCATTTTATCATAACAAAAGACTATTATTTTCAAACTCAGTGGGAAATAGGCAATAGTGGAATTCTATTAGAATGCACACTGATAAAGAATTCAGCTCAGCTATGTCTTATAAATGTACAAGTTAAAAGAAACTTTCTTATAAATGGACTAATCTTCAAAATAGTAATATCATACCTAAAACAAATATCTGGTCTTTATGCACCAGGAGATATATGCAAATGAACTTGTACAGCATGTATTAGTACAATTTGGTAGGTACCATCTTTGAAAAGAAGTAGGTTTCTAACTTTAGAAAAATACATGAACACATAATATTCATTGATGTGTCATCAACATCCAGGTCTTCAGAGTAATGGTGTAGTCCCTCCTCTTTATGACTCTGATAGTTGAACTTGCCACAGACATCCATCCAGTTTTCTGAGTGGTCTCATCAGTAATCTATGAACCAGACTTTACATCATGAGGCAAGACATGATCAACATCAGTGAAGTAGTGAAATGGAGACAATCTATCAGCATTGATGTCATGTTAGCTGTAACCCAGCTCTACAAGGCTGATCATGTTCAAAAGATGAATGTACTCGGATTATATGAGCAGCTACTGCAGGTGAGTTAGAGCAAGGTGGGTGCAGGCAAAGTGTAGAGAAGTGGAAAAAAAGTAATGAATGGTACCAGCATTTCAGAGCTTGGAAATATTTTTGGTCAAATGACTGAAAATATTCTGGTGCAAATACTCTTATGTCTTCCTTTTTATATTTGATACATTTGTATTGTTCTTATAAAGCCAAGAATAAGAAATTGAAACTTGACAAGCACACCTTTCTTCATTTTATTTTATTTTTATTGTATTGCATTGTTTTAATAACATTTGTACTATATAATCTGAAGCAATAGAAGGAAAAAAGAAAGTTTCTTTTAATGTTGTTTTAAAGTTACTTCAAGGGCGCCTGGGTGGCTCAGTCGGTTAAGCATCCGGCTTTGGCTCAGGTCATGATCTCACGGTTCCTGGGTTTGAGCCCTGTATTGGGCTCTGTGCTGACAACTAGCTAAGAGTCTGGAGCCTGTCTTTAGATCCTGTGTCTCCCTCTCTGACCCTCCCCTGCTCAAGCTGTCTCTCTCTCCCTCTCTCTCTCTCATAAATATAAAAATATTTAAAAAATTAAAAAAGGTTACTTCAAATAAATTAACTCTAGTTACCACTTAAATCTATAACTTAACTTTCCAATAATTCAGATGGTTTTCAATTCTCTTTAAACAATAAGCAAAGGCAATATTTTCTATAAACTATCTCTGGTAACATAACTAGTCGTTCTCCTGATACTAAAATACTTGCTAATGAAACGGTCTTAAATATCTAACATGATTTTTATTAAACTTGATTAAATAAAGTCTTAGAGTTTGTATGTTTTTTGTATGTTAGTAGAAAATGATACTTAGTAGAAACTAATCATTATACATAAAAGATTCTTCCCCTTTCTTTTGAGTGACAGAAATTAATTTTCATCATCATATAATATTTCACTATATAAATATACCAGAATTCATTTTGCTTACAAGTTTTTACTGTTACAAATAAAGCCTCAATGAATGTTCATATATATATATATATATATGTAGCTCAGTCGTTTGAGCGCCCAGCTCTGGATTTCAGCTCAGGTCATGATGTCACTGTTCATGGATTCCAGCCCTGTGTTGGGCTTTACAATGACAGTGCATAGCCTCCTTGGGATTCTCTCTCTCTCTCTCTCTCTCCCTCTCTCTCTGCTCCTCCCCGACATGATATCTCTATCTTTCATTCTCTCTCTCTCAATATAAATTAAGTTAAAAAATATATAGTTTCATATAAGATAAAGATAAGGTCATTCTATAGTGAAATTGCTAGGTCATCAGGAAATATTTTATTCATCTTCAATAGATCCTGGCAGTTTTTCTAAATGGTTGTGCAAACTTACACACTCACACTTAATGTATAAAATTCCATTGCTTGAGAATGTTTCTAACACAGATTATTGACAATCTTTCTCTTATTAGTTATTCCCATGTGTATATAGTGCTTTTATTATTTTGTATTGTTTTTGATAAACAATAAGGTACTATAGCTATTTGTGTTTTATTGACTATATGAATATCTCTTTGTGAAATTATCTTTAAGTTTCATTTTCTAATTTTCAACCAGATCATCACCCATTCTCTTACTAATTTGTATATTTTCATATATATTGATACATTTTGGATATATTTAATTTTGTAAGTTGTATGTATTTCAAATAATTTATCCAGTCTTGATTTTACAATAAACATGGTATTCTTACAGGGACAGAGCATTTCATGCTATTTATTTTTCCATATTTATATCTATAATTTTTATAGATGATCTTTAATATTTAGATATTATAAAACTTAGATATTAATTTTAGGTTATAACATTTCATAGGGTCATATCAATATCTTAATGTCAATATCCACTTGATACCATCATTTACTGAAAACTGATCTTTCCTAAGTGTAAATTTTACTAAAATCAAGTGTTTATTTATCTGTATATATACTTCTAGACTATTCATTCTGCTGTACAACTTCATTGATCTTACTTTGTAACAATATAACACTGTCCTGATTTCTGTGTTTGTAGTAATGACTGTATGATAAATGGTGATAACTGATTGAATTGGAATAAGTCCATTAATTTTGCTTGCTGGTTTTTCATTAAGATTTCATGGGGATTCTTAGCCATTTGTGTTACCCTAAATATTATATAATTAACTTTTCATTTTCTATTCAAAATTCTGGCAAGGCTGTTTTGGGGAATATATTGAATTTATAGATCAATTTGTGGAACATTCAAAGATTTGGTATACTATAAACCATCCTCAGAATAATAGCATAAAACATATATAATTTTTTATTTCATAATTCTATGTGTTGGCAATTTGGCCCAGCCTCAGTGGAGGGGTTCTTCTGATGTAGGTTTTGCTCAGCTGATTTTAACTGGATTCACTCATGGGTCTGTGATCTAATTTGATTCCTTTATCACATTCTTTTTTGTATGTATTATAGGCTTGTGCTTTGTGGTTACCTGAGACTTACATAAAATATCTTATATTTATGACATTTAATTTTAAGTTGACATCAACTTAACTTTGATATTATGTAGACTTTATGTCTTTACTTCTCACTCCCTCACATTTTAAGTTATTAATATTTTATTTACATCTTTTAATATTATGCATCCAATGACAATATTCTAGCTATGGTTATTTTTAATATATTAGTTTTTTAACTTTTAAACTAGTGTTGTAAGGGAATTCTACTCCTCCATTACAATGTTAGAGAATCTGATGTTGAAAATGTGTTTTTTATTACCAGTAGGTTTCAAACATTCATATGTTATATATTATTTTTTCTATAACAATTTAATTTTATTTCTCATGTTTATCACAATATAATTCTTTAATACTTATAAAAACTTTATTTTTTAAGTGTTTACTTACTTATTTTAAAAGAGGGAGAGCACCTAAGCTGGGGTGGGGCTAAGAAAGGAGAGGGAGAATCCCAAGCCGCCCACATCGTGGGACTCAGTCTCAAGAACCATGAGATCACAACCTGAGCCAAAATCAAGAGTCAAATGCATAACCCAATGAGACACCAAGGCCTTCTTGAATCTTTATTTGTATATATCTATTTGAACTAAATTTCCACTGAGACCATTATCCCTTTTATATAAAATCCCTTTTTGTGCCCAATGAGAGTTTTTGTTTCCATTCTCTTTTTCAGTGTCATTATTTTTCTACATGTTTCTGGAATATTGCTCTGAGGTAATGTTTATTTCACTTAAGACTGAATACTGTATGTTGGTTTCTCAGATAGGATGTTAGCCTCCTGCCAACTCCATGGAATCCAGCAGGTAGCCTCACATCAACTCCATGAATTTCAGCGCTTAAGACAAACAGTACTGGCCACTTCAGTCACTGCTTAGCCAACCGTGGACTGTAAGGCCACAAAAACAAGTGTTACAGCGTATTTTATTACTATTTTATTTAAGTCTCTAATTGTACAAGGTGAAAGGCCAATGGTTTCTTAGGCAGCTTGAACTCCCACACTCTGGAGGCTATCACCTTCTCCTCCATCCTGACACCTAGTCTGCCAGTTTTCCAGGTTCTGTGCCACATACTGTGGGACAATGAGGAGCTGCTTCTTTAAAATTTCTCCCAATGTATGACGTTCAAGCAGTATAATGAATGAGCCACATGGCCATTTTCTATTATTTGCACTATAATAATACTGCTTAAATTTTATTTGCATGATATCATGACTTAGATATATCATGAAAGGCCAAAATATATGAATATCTTTTATACAATGATTTTATATATGTCTTTTAAAAGACTATTTTAGAGTTCAATTTATTTTTACTTCCTAATATTTGTCCCTATGTATTAGAAAATAGATAATTTAGAAAATACAAGTAGTTCAAGGTGAGTCTGGTTTTGCATATCTTGATCCTGCCGCAGGACATGAAGGGAATGCCACAATAATATAATCATGAATGTCAAGAGTCTTTCTCAAAGCTAATAGTGGATGACACAGAAAGTCAGAGACAGTGTGGGGCTTCCATTCAGTCCAAGGAATTGGGGCCGAGGGTGGGAGACAAAATCTGTTTATTCAATAATCCTCCCTGTACAGATACACACCTACTTCTGCAATCAAAGGAAAAGATGTCATATGTGATTTTGATTAATATTTCTCTGATTGCTAAATATTTCAGAAGAAGAATCATATTGAAATATTTCATTAACATTTAAAATTTCCAATAAGATATATCATTCTAATATATTAATAATGTCAAATTTAGAATGTGGTTCTTATACTCTTAAGTGGCTAACCAAGGAAGCAGAAAAGGAAATTAAAATTCTTTGAACTTGGCATTATACCAGAAACTTTTCACATCATTTTATATTTATGTGTACATTTAGAAAAATATTGACATTTGTGTTTTATAATGTAAAAGTTATATAAGGAATATATAAATTAAAAAACTAAGCTTTCAAATATAGCTTGGTACAGTAAAAAGTATTTTTAAAAACTGGAGAGTAACACATGATAATTATTTCACATCTGACAGTCTTTATTAAAATTGTTATCAAAGGACTTGAAAGTAGGTGGGAGAGAAGAGACCTCACATATTTTTATAGGAGGAAAATGTTAACATGAGTGATATACATGTCAGAATACTATGTGGGTAAATTTAACACATCCATGTAAGTTGATCTCTTTGATTGTATTGAATTACACACACACACACACACACACACACACATGCACAATCTCCCCCAAAGAAAACACAGAAACAAACAAAAAGAGTGCCTCAATGTTTATGCAATAAAAAAACGGCATGGAAAAAAATAACAGAATATCTTATTTCTAATTAGATAGGATGTTTTAAATTACCACTGCTGTAACTATTTAAAAAAATTTCTTTTAGTGTTTTATTTATTTTTGAGACAGAGAGAGGCAGTGCATGAGCGGGGAGGGTCAGAGAGAGAGGGAGACACAGAATCCGAAGCAGGCTTCAGGCTCTGAGCTGTCAGCATATAGCCCGATGTGGGGTTTGAACACACGAACGTACGATCATGACCTGAGCCGAAGCCGGACGCTTAACCGACTGAGCCACCCAGGCGCCCCGCTGTAACTATTTAAGAAGAATAAATTTCTGCATTGATCTATGATTTATTTTTGACCTGTAGACTTTCCAGAAAAAAGGATACATTTAATAATTTGATGTGTTAAAAATAGAGGCTCATAAAACAAAATATCAAAATGTTTTATATAAATGACTGAAACTCTTAATAATGATTATTAAATCTCTCCATTTGTTCATTTTTGTGATAATATTTGTTAAACTCCAACTATTGTTTAACTGTTGTCAGGTTCTCTGCTAGACATTAGGACTTTAAAGACAAAATAATGCGGTGATAAACTACACAGTGACTATCCAAAATATGCACACATCCTAATCCCTGGAATTTGTGATAGCTACTATACTTGATAGAAACAAAAACAAACAAACAAACAAACAAAGGACTTTGTAGATATGGTTGACTTAAGAAAAGTAAGATAAGAAAATTATCTAGGGTTTTCTGGTTGGGCCTGATGTAACCACACGTATTTTTATAAGGGGAAGATTTCACACACAGAGGATAAAGTGATACAAAGTAGAAGTAGACAGAGATTTGAAGATGTTGCCCTTGGAGTTGGAATGACTCAGGTAAGGAACACTAGCAGCCAACAGAAGCTGGAGGAGTCAAAGAATAGACTCTCCACTAATTACAGCCAAATCAACATTTTGATTTCAGCCTAATGATACTGATTTCAAACCTCTTGCCCTTCAGGACAGTACTAAAACAAATTTCAGTGGTTTTAAATAACAAATTAGTGATGATTTTTTTGCAGCAGCCATAGGAAGATAATAAAATTGGACTGTCTTTCAAACTTGTAATTATGTAGTTAAGTATGGATTAATTTTGGTTATTTTCTTAGACCTTAGTAGTATGCCCTTTCTAACTGATATTGGAATTAGAAACTTTTCATGATTTTTGTATATTTGTACCAGATTATAAGTAAAAACTTTTAAAATAGCTACTTGTTCAATGAACAGGGATGAAGTTCTGGCTGTACAGATTCTGTCTTTGATTCTCCTAACATTATACATATATTAGGAAAAGGAAAGATGGATTTATTTTTTATGAGTGTCTATTCTTTGTATTTCATCCTTTCTATCCACATAGACAAATCAAATATAAAAATCTAAACTCATGAAATTGCCATAGAAAACTTGTCACTATTACATTTTTGAACAGAAACAAGAAATTCTGATAATGTTAGAGACCGTTCTATATGTAAAAAATGAAAAATACAATAATATTTTTTCTATTACTGTTTCACACATGTTTTCTAGTTTATCCAAAGCATTATGCTATAAAATTATTGAATATGAAAGGGATATTTAGTAACTTCAAAATTTTATTCATGATCATTTTTAAAAATTAGGTTCCATATATCTTCATTATTTATAAGGAACATGTACAAAAAACCCAAAGCAATCTTGAAGTTTTAGAACTATGCTTTTAATGCATAAAGACGTGAAATGGTTTATTTAAGATGATTATATTTTGGCATCTGCTGGGTTAATTGGACTTTTTCAATTAATATTAATGAGGTACATTTAATTATCCCACTATTAATAGATCACTTCTGATGTTCAAATATAATGCAAGTCATTATCTAAAATTGTAAGGCCATTAGTTGGGGCCCTGATGGGTGGTGGGGGAGATTGAACATTAACATGGAGTTTTAATGAACAAAAAATTAGAATCTATATAAAATGGTGAGGGGAGGATTTAAGGAAACAAACAATGTATACATGATCCAGGAAATCTGAGAAAACAGTGAGAAGAAGGACCAGGAGCTCACATTACACAGGCCCTGTTAGTTACTAGACGTGTGGCCAGACACAATAGTCAGTGTGTTTCACTGGTGAGTTCTTGCAAAACACTTGCTTAGCTGCAACGGAGGAAGTGGTTGGAGTTTAGAGTATTCATCAGAAATTGCAGGAGTTGTAGCAAGTTCTGAGAGCTACCTGATACCACATCAGAGGGGGATTCTTACTGTTAACCTGGCCTTTGTTGGCAGCTTTCCTAACCTCCAGCCCACCAGCTCTTCCTGGAGACATGCAAGCCATTAGTTGTATATTAAATTCTGCATATCAAGCCTATAGGGAGTGACGTGTGCTCAGCCAACTGAAGCTTCTTTCTCTTTGTGGCTTGAAGTCTAAATTTCCTTGTGCATCACATAGTCTTTCATGAATATACATTTAGCTTTATCTTTAATTTCCAGTGTCATCTATTTTTTTGAACACCTTGCTCCCTGAACAGTGATAGTCCTTAGTGCCTAGTTGAATGGAGGAAAAATGGAGGCTGAATAAGAGTTAATAATAATTGTGTGGCCTACAGTCCTACTTTCAGGGATCAAAACAAAAATCCTATGTACCTGGCTGAGGAAATTTGTGACATAAAATATGTAGGAAAAATTATAATTTCACTTGAGAATTGAGGTAAGATTGTCACTTTATAAGACTGCATATATGTGTTCCAGTGTTGCATAAGTGTGTGTGTGTGTGTTTGTGTGTGTGTGTGTGTGTGTGTGTGAGCACATGGAGGCAGGATATTGTATCTAAATGTGTGATTATCGCTTTCATTAGCATCAATGTAGTTATATTGTCCTGACCCTAGACATATTAAGTGGGAATCTTTGTTAATGGAGCCAAAGGATCTACATTTCTAATGAGGTCTTCAATTATTCTGAAAATTATTAAAAATTAATAGTCTTTTAAAAAAGTAATCAATAGTGTTAATAGTATTTTAATTAATATTCTTAAAATAAATATAGGTATGGTATTTTATGATGCAAAGCTTTAGTAGTATTAAGGAACTTAAACTTAGTCATCTGAGGTTACTGGTACACAGTACAGTACTAGTACTGATACAGAATTAGGAAGAAATTGTGTATCTTTGAAGGTTTTCAAATTTTATAAGCCCTTTTCTTGCAATCAAAGTTGATTTTCTGAAGACTAACATTTCTGAATTCTTCGAAACAGTAATTACAAGGCAAAGGGAAATCACAGGTGTTACAAAGATGAAGAGTGAAGGAATAGCCAAAATAAAAAAAGAAAAGATTGAACATTAGATAGACAAAACAAAAATGAGATATCATCTAAGTGGCTCTTTTTTCGAGAAAGAAGTATAGAGCTAAAAATCCTATAGGGCTACAAACTATTCCACAGGTATGAGGAGAAGGGTGCACATAGGGGGTGGACACAAAAAACAAAACAAAGATGTGTGTGTGTGTGTGTGTGTGTGTGCGCGTGATAGTTGTAGATAAAGTTTATGGTAGGCAGAATTCTTTAAAAAAAAGAATTTTTTTAATATAACACAATTTACTTTTTGTAACATATGCAATTATTTTCCATCATTTACAATACAGTGGTTACAATGACAGTCCAAACAGAAAAGCAAAGTTGTCTGCATTTTCAAGTGGTATTTCCTGCAAATCTGGTTGTGGTATGAGAAGTCTGTTAGATACAGTCATAGGGAGTTTCATCAGAGGGTAAAGGAAGCAGGGAGGCAGGATTTAAGGAATTACAGCATGTGACAGTAACATTTTGGGGTGATAGAAAAGAATTTAAGAGTTTAATCTGCTAGAAGATAAATGTTGACTGTGATAAGAACTGAGAAGGGGGAACATAGCGGGGAACCCATAGTGACTTCTCTGTTCCCAAGTAATTCAGCACTTACAGCTAAGGCTCTCATGCAGGGTAGCAGTCCGTGGGCTACAGGATCCAACTGTTGGCTATAATAGCCAATAGGCCTGTGTTTGTCCCCATGTCACTGGGTTAGAACAGCAAGGGCATTCCAAAACTGGAGGAATCCAGGGGCTTTTATTTTTATGAGGGCTTCATGGCTTTCTTTGGTCCATGTAAGGGCATCAAGTTGGTTGGAGTTGAGGGAATACAATGGTTAAGCCAAGGCTGAAAAGTTGGGTTCCCAGTTTCTACAATATCCAGCTAAGCCCTCCAATCCCTGTAGCTGGTATTTGGTTTTTGGAGGTAGGAAAGACAACATCTCCTGGACTCCTGCTGGATCAAGGAGCAACCCCTGATTTGAAATAAAGAGTCCTAAGTATTTATTCTTCAGACACCTTATTCAAACAAACCCTCACAAGATTCCATCTCCTTTTTTTTCAGCTACTGCTAAGATGGAATTTTGCAGATGAATTTAAAGTTCCAATTCAGCTGACTATCAGGTAGGAGATGATCTTAGTGGCTTTTTTAAAAACATATTTTTTAATGTTTTATTTATTTTTGAGAGAGAGAGAGAGAGAGCGAGAGAGCATGAGCAGGGGAGGGTCAGAGAGAGAGGGAGACACAGAATCTGAAGACAGGCTCCAGGCTCTGAGCTAGCTGTCAGGATAGAGCTGAACGAGGGCTCAAACCCATGAACTGTGAAATCATGACCTTAGCCAAACTCGGACTCTCAACTGACTGAGCCACCCAGGTGCTCAGATCTTAGATCTTAGTGGCTTTAGCCCAATCAGGTGAACATTTCAAAATCAGACAGTTTTCTCTAGCTGGCAGCAGAAAGTCACATAGATTCAAAACATGGGGAAAATTTGAAATGAGAGAGAGATTCCATTGCTGGCTATGAAATGGAGGGGCCACCTAAGAGGAAACATGGGCAGCTTCTAGAAGCCAAGATCAATCCCTAGCGGGTGGCAAGGACAAACACAGAGATATACAACACAAGGAGCTAGATTCTGCAAACCTGAATGAGCTAAGAAACTGATTCTCTCTGAGAGCTTTTTCCAAAGAACCCAGTTCTACCAACACTTTGTCTTCACCCTTGTGAGACCCTAAGCAGAAAGTTCACCTGCACCTGCCTAGACTTCTGACTACAAATGTGAGTGATAATAAATGCATATTATTTTAAGATGTTAAATTTGGGATAGTTTATTACTCTACAATAGAATACTAATACAAACTTATGCAATCATACAAAATATAAGAGTTCGTTTTACAAAACACCTATTTCCCCAGTATAAGATTATAATAAAAGTAGTTACAATAATCAAAATAGTGTGGTATTAGATAAAAGAATAGAGAGTTTAGAAATAGACCCAAATAAATACAGTCAACTGGACTTTGACAAAGGAGCAAAGGCAATACAATGGGACAAAGACAGTCTCTTCAACAAATGGTGTGTGGAAAACTGGATATCCTTACGCAAAAAAAAAAAAAAAAAAAAATCTAGGCAAAGAACTTCAATCATTCACAAAGGTTAACTCAAAATGTATGACAGACCTCATGTAAAACATTAAAATATGAACTCCTGGAAGATAGTATAATAAAAAGAAAACCTAAATTACCTTGAGTATGGCAAAGAGTTTCTAGATATAGCACCAAAGGCCCAATCTATGAGAGAAATAATTGGTAAGCTAGACCTTATTATAATTGAAAATGTCTGGGCTATAAGACACAATGTCAAAAAAATGAGAAGACAAGCCACAGAGCAGGAGAAAATATTTGCAAACGACACATCTTTTTTAAAATGTTTGTTTATTTTACAAGAGAGAGTGTGCATGTAAGTGGAGAGGGACAGAGAGAGGGACAGAGAGAGAATCCCATGCAGTTTCCGCACTATTGAACTCTATAACCATAAGATCATGATCTGAGCTGACAATTAGGAGGCAGAAGCTTAACCATACAGTTGCCCCAGCAAAAGACATATCTGACAAGAGACAGTTATTCAAAATATACAAATAACTCTTAAAAATCAATAATAATAAAACAAACAGCACAATTAAAAAATGAGGTAGGGGCGCCTGGGTGGCTCAGTCAGTTGGTGTTCGGCTTCAGCTTAGGTCATGATATCATGGTTCGTGGGTTTGTGCCCCACCTCAGGCTCTGTGCTGACAGCTTGTTTAGAGCCTGGAGCCTGCTACAGATTCTGTCTCTCTCTCTCTGACCTCCCCTCCTCATTCCCTCTCTCTTTCTCTCTCTCTCTCTGTCTCTCAAAAAAAAAATAAAACATTTAAAAAAATTTTTTTAAATGAGACAAAGACCTCCACAGATAGCTTATTTAAGAAGACTTACAGATAGCAAATAAACATATGAAAGGATGCTTCACATTATATGTCATCAGCGAAATGCAAACTAAAGCAACAGTGAGATACCACTGCACACCTATTAAAATGGCCAAACAATGACAACACCAAATGTTTGCAAGAATGTAGAGCAGCAGAAACTCTCATATATTGCTGGGGGAAATGAAAAATGATACAATCAGTTTGGAAAATAATTTGGTGATTTGTTATAGAATTAAACACTCATACCATATGAGCCACCAAGCACGTTCTTTGGTATTTACTCAAAGGTATTGAAAACTGACATTCACACAAAGATCTAAACATGAGATTAATAGCAGCTTTATTCAAAATTGCTAAAATTTGGAAACAATCAAGAGTCCTTCAGTAAATACATACAGACAGTGGAATATAATTAAATGCTAAAAGGAAATGAGCTAGCAAGCCATGAAAAGACACAGAGAAAACATAAATACATATTATTAAATCAAAAATGCAATCTGAAAAGGGTATACACTATATGATTCAACTATATGGCATCTTGGAAAAGGCAAAACTGTGGAGACAGTAAAAGATCAGTGGCTGTCAGAGGATGGTGAGTAGGAGAGATGTACAGGCAGAATATAGAGTATGTTTAAGGTAGTGAAACTATTCTGCATGATACTACAGTGGTTAACTTGTGTCATTATACATTTGTCCAATGCCATAGAATGTACAATCCCAGAAGTGATCCTAATGTAAATGAATAACTTTGGTTGATAATGATGTATCAGTGTAGGTCCATGTATTGTAACAAATGTGCCATTCTGATAAGGGTTGTTGATGGGAGGGAGTTGTTATGCATGGGCAGGGGTCCTGGGTATATGGGATCCGTCTGTATTTTCCACTCAATTTCACTGTGAACTTAGAACTTCTCTAAAGATAAGATACACACACACACACACACACACACACACACACACACGTATCTCTAGTAATGAGAGATGGTATTAAACAAGCAATCTATATTTTTATATCACAGCTTCAGAAATAGAATGATACTTTGAATAATACATGTCCTAAGAACAGATAAAAATTAAATCTCTCCAAATTAACTTGACTTTCTAAATAAATCATATGTATGAAAAATAAGAAAATTGTTCAGTTAAAACTTAGTAACTATGGAGAAAAACAAGAAGAGAGAAAAAGAGAAGATGCATATGCAAAATGATAACAGGTTCAGTAGTTATTTTTTAATAACTAGTAAACTAGCATCTTCTATTTACACATTCTTTTGAAAGCATAATAGCTAGCTAGCAGTTTATATGTATTATTTTTCCTGTATCTCAGACGTGACACTGAGTAGTGTACAGTCATTTGATTTCACAACTTTTCCTCACAAAAGTGCAGTGTCGGCAGGAAGGACCGGCATAGTCATCATCAATCAGGTGTGTGTGGAAATACACAATCTCATCCTGACTCTTGACTTCCTAAATTAGAATCTGCACTTGAACCAAGTCCTCAAGTGCTGTGTATGCATATTAAAGTTGTGAAGATTGGCTTACATCTCACAGACCTTTCCTAAAATCACATAGATTGACGGAATCTTATGATTGAAGAGAAAATTGCCTTAAATGATTAATTAAAGAAAACCACCTGATCTTGATGACTTGTCTTAAACTGTCTCCTGGTAGTCACAATTATCAACTCAAATATATAAAAGCGATTGAAGTAATAACTGAGAACCCTGAGTTCTCAGATATATAGGCAATGGATTCCAAATGGTAGAATGTAGACATCCTGTATGATATTTTCATTTATTTTTTTCTTCAGTATTGACTAAAGGAATGCAAAAATTAGGTTCCCATACTCACAAAAATCAAATGCCTTCTTTAGTATTTGGATAGAAACACTATTTTGGATTTTTCATTCTTTTAGGTCCTACACTGATAAATGTTTGCAGGTAATTATTATTTTTAAAGGAAAAAAGAGAATAATCTAACCTACATTCTACTTTAAATCATGGATGTGATCATTGAACTGTGTATCTGTGTTGTTAGCTGGAGCAACTAGTGATAAAAACGGTAATCTTAAAATTAATTGTTTGAGACATAGGTGTCTTGTGCCTCTCTAGCTAAAGCATATTGAGATTTTCGATAGTTACAAAGAGTTTTGTTATATGAAAATTGTCAAAATAGTATTAAATCTATATGCAGAGTATATACTTTAAAAGGCCATCTGCTCTTTTACATTGTGTTATCTTAACATTTACACTTAACTCTGAAAATAACCATTTAAGATTGAAATCTTAAAACACCCATAAAAATTAATTGATTTTTTTTACTACCTTTCTGAGTTCATTGCATTACTGGTATGGATATATATTATACTGTATTATCCTTTTTCCAACTCATTACTCTTTTTTGGCACTGTAAGAATAGAACATTTTAAGAATAAGAAATCTGTAGCATTTAAAACTCTGTGATAGTTTACTTTATAAAAATATGACTATTTTAAAATACAAGTTAATTTCTTCTGAGTCTACATTTGTATGATAATTACAAGGCACCAAATGTTATCTAAATCATAGACACAACTGACATTCATTATTTGATACATTTATAAACTTATTGATATTAGTTACATAGTTTTCCAAATTTAATTGACATCTTGGTGATTTTAAAGACAAATGTCACTGTGTGGCCAAATAAAGTTATTCAAATATATTTTCAAATTATCATATTTTAATATTCTATAATTTTGATTTATAATTTAAACATATGAAAAGTGAAAGGCTGAGAATTGAAAATTTTAATGTAGTGAATAGAAGTCCTCTTACTTGAATTCTGGATCATTGCTTTGATTCCACTCACTTTTCAGGCACATCTATAATAGGCCTGTAGAGATCACAAAGACCTTTACATTTCTAAATGAATTAAAAGCCCGTTTCATAGATATTGGAAAGCTTAATGCTGTCCCCAGCTCTTTTTGCCGTTTCTGGGTTTTTACAGTCTCATGAGCACATCCACCTATGAGTTTAAAGACTCCATTGTCCATCTGCTGTTTGGTTCAGCATCAAACAAGCTGTCATACATTAATCACATCTGTAATAGATTTTTCCCAAGCTTTGTGGAGCTAGCAGGCTGCTTATTATACAAAACATAAAACTGAGTTGGATATATTGTTTCTAGAATGTTTAAGTGCCATTTGACACACTCTGCCTGCTATAATTTTTATCCCTCCTTTTTTTTCTCTCTCTACAACAGATTTTCTCAATAAAGTACCATTGAAATTTGGGCCCAATAATTTGCTTGTTGTAGGAGTCTTACTTGTGCGTTGCAGCATGTTTAGTGGCATCCCTGCCCTCTGCCCTCTAGATGCCAGTTGCAACACCCACCAGGTTAGGACAGCCAAAAATGTCTGCTGACATCGTCAGTTGGCCTCCAAGGGAGGCTCACTTCCCTCTTTGAGAAGCATTGAACTAGGAAAAATAATATTTAAAAAGAAGGTGTGTAATTTTCAAATATACATTATTTTGTCCATTTCTGCTTTTGCACTTTTCTCTTTTTTCCCTCCAAGAAGGAAATACATTTATTAAAGGGTATTACATAGTCCATAGACCCTCTAGCTGAGCCACAGGGTCCAACCAGGTGCCTGCATAGAACGGAGAACCTGTATCACATCGCCCCGCTGCTCAGCAGAGCCCTTACCACCGTGCTGTCATAGGACACCGAAACTCACAACTTAGAGCCACGGAAGGATATGTCCTGAACTATGACTCCCGCCCCCGTTGCCTCTGAAAGTTTGAGGTCTCGTTGCCAATCTCCCCACCCTCATCAGAATGGAATCTTTACCATGCTTTCTTCACAGTCCTCAGAGCTGAAATCTCAACCAGGCGTGCTTCGTTTGGTAAAGGAAACATCTTCTTGCTCATTTCCGAGGACTTGTGTTAACCATAGTTTCTGTCAGGGAGTATAAATTCACAATTTCATAAATAAATGAACTAACTGATTTGAATCCATATGTGTATATGCATATGTGTGTATTTGTGTGCATGTATGTTTAAAATACTCAAAGCTTCTGCAGTTTATAAAATAGATAATATCTCCCAATAAATATAAATTTTTAATAAATAGAATACATCTTGAATATCCGAAGGTATATAAAATATAACCAGCATAATTTTGTTTCTAAGATATCTCAACCATACAATTTAAAGGTACCCAATTAAAATACTACTTAACACACATCACAGATTTACATTAATAGTACATATTTTTGTATAACACTCTAAGTGATTGATGAATACATTAACATATTTCTTTAGAATAAAAAAGTCATTTCCAGCATAAAAATGTGATCTCTAGTTATTAAGAATAATTTTATTAAATACTTAACTGCATAGTTAACTTATAATGTATCTATTAATATATGAATATAATTTGTATATATTTATCAACATGGAGACCATTACCATAAGACATGAACCACTGCAAATTTATCTTAAAAGTTCTTCATTCAAGATTTATCATCTTTTCCCTCAGAATATCGTTCTCCATATGAAATGTATCATGATGTATGCTAAAGTATGTTATATACTTTATACATACACAAGTGTTGTATTTAACTGTGGGAAAAAGCTGCAATTTTTTAAAGGTTGGTTTGAGGAGGGCTTTTAGGGAGAAAGGATTAAGCCTACCTCTAAATATATGAACTCACACAATGCTCTGATAATAGGGAAGATTTAGTCATTTTCATTAGAAAAAATTAGGACATGCAGTTAAATTGCTGACTTATGCAACACCAAAATGATTTTTAAGAAATTCCAGACGGAACTTTTGTCAGACTGATAACTGAGAAAAATGCTCTTGAAAGAATAATACCTTATTTTTAAGCAAGTAAGATTAAACTGTTATTTATATTAAATTTGAATTACAACATTAGACTTCAAAAATACATATTATTGATTTACACACACAGATTAAGAGAATTCATATATTAAATGCAAAGAGGTATATAAACTGAAGTTTATTCAAATGGATGATTGATCTTTGTAATATAAAATAATTTAAGAAATAAACCCACAACTTTGACAATTTTAATTATTTATTCAAAATGATCAATAATAAATTAAACATACATCTTGTTCATAATAGACAAATACATATATCTTATAATCTATATAATATATATTTTTATAGTTTAATATGATTTAATTTTTGTAGGCATGGATCTATTTCCAAATTTCCTTAAAACCCACAAATAATTGTGTCTGCCAACCTCCCAAAACATGCAATGCTATTTTTGTCATGTGGATCTGTTCATTTGTCAATTGATCTGTTCCAGCACGCTTTCTATTTCATCTTACCATTGCACATTTGTCCCCTGGTAACAGAAGCCGGTATTTGGAGATTAATCAAAATCTAAATCATGTGTGTTTTTAAAACGTTTATTCCATTGTACCTTTCTGAACTATTAATTATTATTTGGAAAGAAAATAAGCTATACTGCCACAGAGGCAGTGAAATAAGGGTAGGATTTTTATTAATACATTTATGTTTTAGATCAGTACTCTACAGAAAATTTAAGAAGATAGCACAGAGTTCCCACATATGCCTCCCTATACACATACACACGACTTTCCCTGTTATTGGCATCTTATATGAGTATAAGGTAATGGTACATTCGCTCTTATAAAAAATAAAAATAAGTAAATAATTAATAAATAAATTATGACACATTATTATTAACTAAGGTTCATAGTTTATCCATATCTCCTTAGATTTTAGCTTGTGTGTTTTGTTTTTGTTTCATTATCCCATCCAGGATGCCACATATCATTATTTGTCTTGTCTCCTTAGGTTCTCCTGGCTCTGAAAGTTTCTCATAATTACATTGATTGACTCTACCAGTTTAGAGGAGTATTAAGTATATTATAGGACTTTTTTTCTGGAATTTTCCTAGTATTTTTACCATAATTAGACTGATATTATGTGTTGTTAGCAGGACACAGATATAAAGTACTATTTTCACCACATCAAATAAAGTGCATATATTCTCAACTTGGACCTTGATAACCTGGACACAGTAGCGTTTCCTGATCTCTCCTCTCTAATTTTTAACTCTTTTTATAGTATACTCTGTGGAGGAAAGTCACCGCTTTTTTTTTTTTTTTTCATTCAAAGTGGAAGACCTACATAATTATTTTTGGAATGTTGCATAAAATACTTTCTCTTCTCCCTCAGTCATTAAATTTAATAAATCATTATTTATATTAGTATGAGTACGTGGATACTTATTTTATACTTTGGTTAAAATATAATCATGCCGTATTTATTTTGTTGCATAAATCGTTCTCAATTTGGCCATTAGACTCTCTTTCAGTTGGATCCTGTGTCTTTTTAACATACCCCATTAGAAACTGCTTGTGTGTATGTGGGAGAGAGAGAGAGAGAGAGTGAGAGAGTGGGTGTTCCTTACTTTCTGGCACTACAGCATGTTTGAGGCTTATCTTGTATATTTCCTATGCCAGTCTTTTTAAATAATTTTTTAAAATAGTTTATTGTCAGATTGGTTTCCATATTACACCCAGTGGTCTTCCCCACAACTGCCCTCTTCCATTACCACCACCTCCCTTCCCCCCTCCCACTCCCCCTTCAACCCTCGGTTTGTTTTCAGTATCGAATAATCTCTTAGGTTTTGCGTCCCTCTCTCTCCGTAACTCTTTCCCCTTTCTCCTCCCCATGGTCCTCCATTAGGTTTCTCCTGTTAGACATATGAGTGCAAACATATGGTATCTGTCCTTCTCCGCCTGACTTATTTCGCTTAGCATGACACCCTCAAGGTCCATCCACTTTGCTCCAAATGGCCAGATTTCATTCTTTCTCATCGCCATGTAATACTCCTTTGTATATATATACCACATCTTCTTGATCCACTCATCAGGTGATGGACATTTAAGCTCTTTCCATGTTTTGGCTATTGTTGACAGTGCTGCTATGAACATTGGGGTACATGTGCTCCTATGCATCAGCACTTTCGTATCCCTTGGGTAAATCCCTAGCAGTACTATTGCTGACTCATAGGGGAGTTCTATTGATAGTCCTTTGAGGAACCTCCACACTGTTTTCCAGAGCAGCTCCACCAGTTTACATTCCCACCAACAGTGCAGGAGGGTGCCCGTCTCTCCACACCCTTGCCAGCATCTATAGTCTCTTGATTTGTTCATTTTAGCCACTCTGACTGGCATGAGGTGGTATCTCAGTGTGGTTTTGATTTGTATTTCCCTGATGATGAGTGATGTTGAGCATCGTTTCATGTGCCTGTAGGCCATCTGGATGTCCTCTTTGGAGAAGTGTCTGTTCATGTCTTCTGCCCATTTCTTCACAGGATTATTTATTTTTCGAGTGTGGAGTTTGGTGAGTTCCTTGTATATTTTAGATACTAGCCCTTTATCTGATATGTCATTTGCAACTATCTTTTCCCATTCTGTCAGTTGCCTATTAGTTTTTTTGATTGTTTCCTTTGCAGTGCAGAAGCTTATTATCTTGATGGGATCCCAATAGTTCATTTTTTGCTTTCATTTCCCTTGCCTTTGGGGATGTGTCGAGTAGGAAATTGCTATGTTTGAGGTCTAGGAGGCTGTTTCCTACTTTCTCCTCAAGGGTTTTGATGGTCTCCTGTCTTACATTCAGGTCCTTCAGCCATTTTGAGTTTATTTTTGTGTATGGTGTAAGAAAGTGGTCTAGTTTCATACTTCTTCATGTTGCTGTCCAGTTTTCCCAGCACCACCTGATGAAGAGGAAGTATTTTTTCCACTGGATACTCTTTCCTGCTTTGTCAAAAATTAACTGGCCATACATTTGTGGGCCCAGTTCTGGGTTCTGTATTCTAAACTATAGAAAACTTATGAAAGAAATTGAGGAAGACACCAAGAAATGGGAAAACACTCCATGCTCATGGATAGGAAGAATAAACATTGTGAAAATTCCATTATGACCCAAAGAAATCTACACATTCAATGCAATCCCCATCAAAATTGCACCAGCATTCTTCTCTAAGCTAGAACGAGCTATCCTAAAATTTGTATGGAACCACAAAAGACCCTGAATAGCCAAAATAATATTGAGGAAGAAAACCAAAATGGGAGGCATCACAATCCCAGACTTTAACCACTACTACAAAGCTGTCATCAAGACAGTATGGTATTGGCACAAAAACAGACACATAGACCAATGGAATAGAATAGAGAACCTATCCCAGTCTTAACGTCACTGTTTCTCTGCAGTGCCTTCATTCCTTTTATTAGCTAATGGTATTAAAAATCAAGATATGGGCATTAAGCATGTTCACTGCTATGGGGTGTCATTTCCTTCAGATCTTCTCTGCTGACAGAGTAAATGAAAATATATGTGTTGACTAAACTTTGTATATAGACAGATATCTGTAAATACTAGATCTGCAATCACATCAAATAAAAAATGAGTTCTTACTGATGTCCCAATTCTAATCCATTACCATATAGATCATTCATCTCCCAAAACCCTGAATTGCCCGCAACTACTTATCTGTTACTCTTAGAGTTTTGCTCCTCCAGAATGGCATATACTTGGCACCATACATTATGTAGTCTTTTCAGACGTTTTCCTTCACTAAGTAATGTGCTATGAATTTTCACCTAAATTGACACATGACTGTGAAGTCATCTGACAAGACTATTTAGATTGTAAGAAACTACCAAACTGTCTTCTAAAGTCACTGTAATGTTTACATTCCACAAACAATGAATGTGATTTCCTGCTGTTTCACATTCTTGTCAGCATTTGGTGTTGCTTGTTTTTGGATTTTAGCCATTCTAAGTGTATAGTGGTGTAGTCATTGTCGTTTACATTTGCAATTCCCTGATGACATAGGATACTGAGCTTCTTTTCCTATGCTTAGTTGCTGTCTGTACATCTTCTTTGCTGAAGTTTCTATTCAGATCTCCTACCCAGTTTTAATTGGATTTTTTTGTTTCCTTATTGTTGAGTTTTAAGTGTCCATTATATATTGTAGGCAACTATCTTTTATCAGATATGTGTTTTCTCCTATTAGTCTGTTATCTCTTTATTAATTCTTTTAACAGTGTCTTTTGCAGAGCAGAAGATTTTGTTTTAATAAAGTCCACCTAATCATTTATTCCATTCTTGGATAATGCTTTTAGTGTTGTATCTGGAAAGTTATTGCTACACCTAAAGTCAGATTTTCTCTTATCATCTCCTAGGAGTTTTGTCATTTTGCATTTTATGTTTTAGATCTGTGATTCATTTGGCGGTACTTTTTACGAAATATGTGATGTCTGTATAGATTATTATTATTTTTTTGCATGCAGATATCCAGCTGCTCCAGTGCCATATGCTGAAAAGACTTCCCCATTGAGTTGCCTTTGCTCTTTTATCAAAGATCTGTTGACTATATTTGTGTGGGTCTATTTCTGTGCATTCTATTTTATTTCACTGATCTATCTATTCTTTCTCAATACCACATTGTGCTGGTTATGGTAGCTTTGAAGCTTGGTAATGTCAATCCTCTGTCTTTTTTCTTCTTTTTCAGTATTGTGTCAAATATTGTTGGGTCTTTTTATCAGTTTGTTGATATCTGCAAAATAACTTGCTAGGATTTTGTATAGGATTGTGTAGACTCTGTATATCAAATGGGGTAAAACTAACACCTTAACAATACTTAGTTTTTTATCTGTGCTTATGCAATGTCCCTCTATTTAGTGAGATCTCTGACTTCTTTTACCAACATTTTGTAGCTTTCCTCATATAGAACTTGTACATACTTAGGAAGTTTTCTACTTGCTTAATCTAATTTTTTGGTACTGTACATAATGTTTTAAATTTCAAATTATTTTTATTGCTAATACAAAAGAAAGCAATTGACTTTTCAAAATTAGCCTTGTATAATGCCACCTTGCTATATTCAGTAGTACCAGGAGTTTTTGTATTGATTCTTATAGCTTTCTACATAGACAATCATATCATCCATGAATAGGGACAATTTTATTTCTTCCTTCCTAGCATGTGTACCTTTTATTTAACTTTTCCCATCAGTTAGGGCTTCCAGTATGGTGTTGAATAAAAGTGATGACAGGGAGTTTCCCAGTCGTATGGAAAAGACATCTAGTTTCTCACCATTAAGTGTGATACAGGGTTTTTGAAGATGTTATTTATCACAAATTTTTGATAAAATTTTTAAAAACTATATTTTAATCACATGTTACTTCCATCCAAGCCAAGGGAAAATTTAGAAAAAGTTTTACTGGAACTGTGTAAGGAAACAAGTGTGAAAGGGCTGTCTATGCCTTTGTTTTCAGGCTCGGCTGTCAGTCATTTGGATGGAAACATAACCACCATGCCTTCCACAAGTGTAATAAAATGCTTCACAATAGGTTGCAGGGTTGTAGGTTGTAATAAAGTCTGCTTAGCATTTTCAATGCTGCAGAATCTTAGAGAATGAGAACCCTTTCTTTCTGCCTTGGGATTTGTTGGAGTTACTTTCCTGTCGTCCCCAGTGAAACCAAACCACAGCGCCGCAGCCTCTGCCGCAATTTCCTCCACTGTCTCCACAAATTTGATGAGTTTTCCTCCTCTTCATCCATGCCAGAGCTCCTCATGGAAGCCGTTTCCGTGAAAATTTCTAACCTTCCTGAGAAGAATGTGGATATGAACGTGCTTTTGGTCCCTCTTGCTTTGGGACCATGCTTTCTTGAAAAGGTGAGAAAGTCTCCAGGTAATGCCTCCCCACCACCATCCGGACTCTTTGGGTTGCTTGAAACAAATTGGCAGCTTCAACGGGACCTAGATCTTTAAAAAGTTCCCCTGGCTGAAGGGGACACACAAGCACAGGTCCTGGCACTACACGTTCCTTGTTCATGAGTGCAAAGGGCTATTCTGCTTTGAGAAACGCCATGAAGACTTGATGAATCTGAATGCCATTTCCTCACAGTTGAAGTGTGGAAGTTTCCCTCTATGTTTAGTTTGAGGAGAGGTTTGTTGTTGCTGCCATTGTTTTTTTTGGTTTTTTTTTTTATCCATCATGAATGGGAGATTTCGATTTTTCATATTTTTTTCTGATTCTATTCATATACGCATGTAATTTTTTTTAGCCTGATGATCTGATTGATTATATTAATTATTCTGAACATTGAAACTGCTTTACATACTTGGAATAAACTCACTTAGTTGTGGTGTATAATTTTAATTTTTCTTAAATATCTTTTCAAATTTACCTTTAAAAATACCAAAATACCCAGTAATATTCTATTTGAGATAATGAGTTCAGTAACTGTGGCTTGAAGGACACATACAGTGAATTATCTATCATCTATCTATGTATCTATTATCTATCTATCATCCATCATATCTATCTCTGTTATTATGCTGGCACAAAAATCATCAATGAACTCTTATTATCTCTCAAAACCTGTGTTTTGTCCTTAATTGTCGCAAAACTGTGGAATTGATAAAGCACTGTTGTGCAGAGAATCAGGATTTTTTTTTTCATTTAAATTTTGACTGTGTACCATTTATGTCTAAACAAATTACTGAACCTCTCCTAATCGCAGATTAGTCACCTGAACAACAGAGGTGATAGTAATTTCCTCATTGTACCATTGGGTCAGTTTTAACAATACTGTCTAAAAATTCTCTTTGTTCCCAAAGTTTTCAGGAAACTAACCTATTATAGAATGTCATATCTGTTGAAAATATTTTCTGTTTTTCTAGATTAGCAAATATATTCAGGGCACAAGGTGCACCTTTGGATAGAATATATTTACTCTATGTAATCACAAAGGAACATTTAGATCAATGCAAAAATATTTAAATCATCAGAATGCTCTGAAAAGAATACTTACTCTTATTATGCAAATTTTTAATTATGTTTTATTCTTGGACAGATTAAATCGATGAAGTCTCTAAAACTAAAACAAGAATATTTCTGACCTTGAGAACTTCCGCTTTAAAAATTTAAACGGAGAAAAAATGCACAAGACAGACTTGGAAAATGTCAGCATATATATTATGATGTTTTATTTTGTTTTGTTTTTATCACAGAAATGGTTCTAATGATGAAATGGCTTTCTGAACATTTGAAGGTAGATACTTTTCTGTGCAAATGTTTTCATCCGAGAGTCCTGATGCATAACATTATCTTCTTAGTGTATTATATTTTTACTCTTACTTATGTAATACCCTTACAACCATATGTACAGTACGGATGGACCAGACAACAGTAGGTTAAGTAAACCATACAGAAAAGGACAAATAAGACATGCTTTCACTTATTGAAATATCTAGAGTAAGCAGTAATGATTAAGGATTTCCCAAGGACCAGGGAGACAGGAATGATGAGTTATTGCTTAATGGATACTGAATTCCTATTTAGGGTGATAAAGATTTTTAGAAACAAGCAGAAGTGATGGTTGCACAACACTGTGAATGTAATAACCAATTCTAAAATTCTGTTTTTATTATATAAGGTAGATTAGGAAATAATAATGGATACTAGTCGAATGATTGAAAGTCAGTCTTGCACTAGTCTTAATAGGAGAGTTGTTCAAAGCCATTCTTATGACCTAAATAATATGTAACCCCATTTTTGCAAGTTTGTAAGTTAAGGGCATTCTCAAAGATGATCCTTGGGAATTCGCAAGCCCATCTATATTGTGATTATATACATTTTTTTCTATTCATCCTAACAAGGTGATATAAGGATCATGAAAAATGTGAACTCTTAAGGGTACCTGGGTGGCTCAGTCAGTTAAGAATCCGACTTTGGCTCAGGTCATGGTCTCACGGTTTGTGGGTTCCAGCCCTGGGTCGGACTCTGTGCTGACAGCTAGCTCAGAGCCTGGAGCCTGTCTTCAAATTCTGTGTTGCCCTCTCTCTCTGACCCCTCCTCTCCTCATGCTGTCTCTCTCTCTCTCTCAAAAATAAAAACATTTAAAAATATTTTAAAAATGTGAACTCTCATCAGGATAAAAAACTTACTATAGAAACCACTATGATGATTATGTTGATTCGATTGGTTTCAGGCATTATTAGACTGAGTAAAAGTATTGAAACTTTGAATGGGTAATATAGAGGATGACCAGCATTGCTAGTATATCAACTTGGAAGTTCGCAGTTTTAGTCACATTATGAAAGAAGAATTTCTTGTCATGTGTTAAGAACATGAAATAAATATGGGAAGCTCTATCTCCTTTCAGTGAATAAATAAAACCAGAACTTTCAGATTTCTTGGATGGCTGATCACATATAAATTGGTTCAGTGGCCTTTGCAGAAAGGTTGACTTCTCTCTCAGACTCTCTGACACTCAGAAGAATTCCATAATTATTACAGTAAGTTGTATTCTTCTTTAAAAGATTAATCAAATAAAATATATGTATTATTTAGTATTGTTTCAAATACAAAGGAAATTCTGTATGCTGATGGGATTTAAATTCTCAAAAATGTACAAGAGGCACATGATATCAGAGAATAAATAAGGAATTAAATCTACCTCGATAATTTGGATCATAATAGTCATGGAAGAATCTCTTTCCAGTACTAGTTAAAAAATGATGAGGTTCATAGGACAATGTAAATATAAATGCACATAGACTATGCTCAAGTATTTTCTTAATAATACTATTTCACTGTAGATCAATCCCCATTAAACAATTATATTTACTTCCATGAGATGATGTTTACAATATCTAAAATTGTTTTTTTTATTATAAGCCTTATTACTTAGTAGATGAATAATTATTCTTCATACTCAGGAATCAACTAAATTTGAAAGGTGAAGCTAAAACTTGATTTCAATTATTACTTCAATAACATGAAGTATTTGATATTTAGTTTTCAGGCTTCCTGATCCAGATTTTTGTCTTCTTATCAACTATATCTATTTATAATTCTTTTCTGTTCCCATGGATGTTGGTCACAGTCTGCTGTGAAAATCTTTTTTGCTCACAGGTTTACTTTATGCAGGAAAGGGTTAATGGCAGCAGGCAAATTCCCTGCAGTAATCTGGGTCACTTATATTTTACAGATCAGTGATTTCTTTAACCAAAAGGATCTTAAATTAGAACCATGACTACACACACACACACACACACACACACACATACACTCACTCACTATTCCTTTGTGCAAGAGTTAATATGACAATGCAATGTTTATGAGAAAAGAAAAGAAAATAAAAAGAGTAATAGGATGGAGAGAAGACATAGATTATTATGATTACTATTTTTATGCTGTAGTTTCTTGGATTTTCTCCTACTTTCAGTAGTCTTATTTATGCAAAGATCTATTGTCCATGAGAAAATGTAATTCTATGACAATTTCTCAGCTTTGAAAGATGCTTTACTCCACCATCCACAGATGCTATTAAAATAGCCATTGTGGACTGCAAGCATGTAGATTAGTCTAGTATGAATATTTAGAAATATTAGAACTCTGCCCACACCCACCGTACCAAAGCTGAACTTAATGGCACATGAAAATTAATCTTCCCCAGGTTATTGTTTACTAATACCCAATAATTAAAATAAAACTGTTTTTTAAAGTTTATTCATTTATTTTGAGAAAGAGAGAGAGAGCATGAGCAGGGGGAGGGGTGGAGAGAGGAGAGACATATTCCCAAGCAGGCTCTGTGCTGATGGCAGCACAGAGTCTGATGTGGGGCTCAAACCCACCAACCGTGAGATCATGACCCTAGCCAAAATCCAGAGACAGATACTCAACTGACTGAGCCACCCAGGCACCTCTAAAATAGTAATTTCTTATTTTCATGCTATTCTATGATTTATAAGCAAATGTTTACCCTACATAGGTAAATCTTGGGATGAATAACAAACTATCAAAGACTTCAATTATAAAGAGATATTTTGATCCAGGGAGCAAAATAAAAATTAACACTTTCCACTTTAACAAAATTTATATTTTAACAAAATTTAAAATATTTACATTTCATTTTATTAATATTTATATTAAACATAATATTTAAAAGTATTAATAAAAGTTATGTTTAATTTTTATGTTCATGCTTCTTATTTGTGATAAACACAAAAGGATATATAATCTTTTCTTAACTAAAGTATATCTGTACATATGGACATCGCAAAAATACACTCTAGTTTATATTATTTTGTAAGTGATGAGTTTACACATTAAATGTGTAATATCTCTCTATATTATTAAACAATTTTACAATTGTATAAATTTTATTATGTTTTTTAAAACTTTCTTTAGAGTTTTTTTTTAAGAAATAAAAATATATGTATTATTTGAATATAGCTAACATACAATGCTCTGTTAATTTCAGGTGTTCAACATAGAGATTCAACAACTTTATATACCACACAGTGCCCACCATGATCCATTTATTTACTATCAGTTACCTTATAACATTATGACAATATTATTAAATAGATTCCCTATCTGTACTTTTTATCTCTGTAACTTATTTTTTTATAACTGAAAGTTTGCATGTCTTAATTTCCTTCACCTTTTTTTCCAATTTCCCCCACTCCTCTCTCTTCTGGCAATCACTAGTGTATTCTAGTAATTTATTTATAAATGTATTTATGCATTTGCTGTTTGTTTGTTCATTTTTTTTAGTTCCACTATGGGATGATATATTTGTCTTTCTCTGTTTTCATTTAGTATAAAACCCTCTAAGTCCGTCCATCTTGTCACAAATGGTAAGATTTCATTCTTTTTATGCCTAAGTAATATTCCATTCAATGTATATGCCACATTTGGAGAACTTTGGATGTCTCCATTATCTTGGCTATTATAAATAATGCTGCGATCAACCTAGGGGTGCGTAGAGTGCATACATTTAAATGACTGAACATTGTATGACTGACCATCATATAGAATTAACTTAATTTTATACCAGTCTTCTCAGTTTTGCATATGTCCATCTTTTCATTTTAATAACCTATATGATGACAAATTAGCATCAAGTTAAATTAATGTATAATTAGTTATAATTTTATGGAATAAATTTCTCTAAGTAAAAATACAAAACTTTACTGTTTCTTTAAATTTTTTAACATTTTTTATTTATTTTTGAGAGACAGAGAGAGACAGCGCGAGCAGGGGAGGGTCAGAGAGAGAGGGAGACACAGAATCCGAAGACAGGTTCCAGGCTCTGAGCTGGCTGTCAGCACAGAGCCCGACGCGGGGCTTGAACCCACAAACCATGGGATCATGACCTGCAAAGCTGGACACTTAACTGACTAAGCCACCCATTTGCCCCAAAACTGTACTGTTTCTTATATATAGTGAAATGTTCTTCTAGAATACTTGTTTTCCTACATCCTTGATATCATTGTGTTATCAATTTATTAATATTTTAGAAGTTGACACTGTTTAAGAAGTTAAAATATAGTTTATTTCTATTCAGGTATTTTATTTTTATTTATTAGACATTTAGTTTGCATTTGAAAATTGTGTTCATTTTCCAACTATCTGTACTATTGATGTCTTTTAAGAAATAATTGATTTTTGAAAAAATAGTTTTCCAACAATGTTAATCATATTATGTTATATTTAAACATAAAATATATGTTTTAGTTTTATAATTATGGTACCAGTTTTAAGTTATTTCTTACAATCATTAAGTCACCAATGTAACTAGTCTTTTTGTACAGATTAGAATTTGGTGGTTTCAATAATTAATAACCCTCTATAAAGGGAAATAAAAACAACTAAGCGATTTTACTAGATAATTTCTTTGAATTATCATTATAAAATCTAATTAGAATACAGTCTCCACAAATTAAAAGAGTTAGCAGCAGCGCAAGTTTTAGTATAAAATAGTATATCACTAATTGAATGTGAATTGGACCATATATTCCAATTACGATCCTTCATACTATACAGGAAATAGCGGTGTATTATGAAGCATAACATTAAAATTTCACTAAATCAATCTTAAAATCTATTAAAAGATAAATATTCATGCATTTGTCTAAGTCTTACCAACAATCAAAAGAATTTTATATATCATTAATCTTGGATTTCTACAGCAGGAAGTTTTAATAAACTTAAATATTTCTTATATATGACCCCTTAACTTTATTTTCACACAAATGAAAATAAATTGTTTTAATTATAATTATAACATTAAGAATATATGGTTACTGTGCAAAATAATTTTCTGCCATTGCAAAATGCATATAACGATCAAAATCACTAACACTTAAACAAAATAATGACTGTTTTGTATTGGTACGCATCTTTTTACAATGCATATCTGAGCACGGGTATATGTGTACCCAGTATGTGTGGGTGTCAATAGTTACTTACAAAATAAGACCAATACAGATACCATATGTTTGCACTCATGGGTCTAACAGGAGAACAGGAGAAACCTAATGGAGGACCAGGGGGAGGGGAAGAGGGAAAGAGAGTTGGGGAGAGAGAGGGATGCAAAACGTGAGAGACTATTGAATGCTGAAAATGAACTGAGGGTTGAAGGGGAAGGGGGTGGGGGGAAAAGAGGTGGTGGTGGTGGAGGAGGGCACTTATGGAGAAAAGCACTGGGTGTTGTATGGAAACCAATTTGACAATAAACTATTTAAAAAAAAAGAAAAAGAAATAAAAAGAAAAAAATAAAATTTCTTTAAATAATGGACCAATGAAATGATAAGGATTTAGAAAATAGGACTTTTGTATTTCTTTGTGATCTCCATAGCATGGAACATGGCAAATAAAAGTTCTCAGGTAATTTCCTTGTATGAATCAAAAAAATAAGACCAATATATTAATATTTCATGCTAACTACAACAATTTGTCAAAGGATAAGGACATTTTGTGAAGTCCTCCATAGTCCTCCATTGAAAAGTTATACTTCTGAAATGTGTGTGTTACCACAAATTCTAAAGAAGAGTTTGTTGAACCTGACTATTGTCACTATTAATATACTTCATTATCATACATAATGAAATTTCTAATTGTAACATTATTTTAATTGCACTTCTATAATGGCAGTGAAATGAACCAAATTTTTGTCTATTTTTACTTAATTATGGACAAGCTTTGTGAATTTTCTGAATACACACTGCCTTTTTTCTTTTGAGTTATCCATTTTCTGTGTATATATTTTTAATTTTTTAGTGTTTATTTATTTTTTTTTAATTTTAAAAATATTTTATTTATTTTTGGTACAGAGAGAGACAGAGCATGAGAGAGGGAGGGGCAGAGAGAGAAGGAAACACAGAACCGGAAGCAGGCTCCAGGCTCTGAGCTAGCTGTCAGCACAGAGTCCGACTTGGGGATCGAACCCAGGAACGTGAGATCTGACCTGAGCCGAAGTTGGAGGCTTAACCAACTGGCCACCCAGGCACCCCTCTGTTTATTTATTTTTGAGAGACAGAAAGAGAATAAGTGAAGGAAGGTGAGAGAGAAAGTGACAGAATCTGAAGCAGGCTCCAGGCTCTGAGCTGTCAGCACAGACCCTGACGCTGGGCTTGAACCTACGAACTGGGAGACCATGACCTGAGCCTTAGTTGTACGCCCAACCGACTAAGCCACCCAGACGCCCCATTCATTTTCTATATTAATTAATACGAGTGTTTTTCTCTACCATAGGTATTAAAAATTAATATCATTTATGGTGCAAATATGTTTCATATTTTGAAATTTTGTTTGAAATCTTTTTGTGTTTTATTAGTTTCCCCCTTGAGTTGTAATAAAAAAATTTAATGTTTTATTTATTTTTGAGACAGAGAGAGAAAGAGCATGAGCAGGGAGGGGCAGAGAGAGATGGAGACACAGAGTAGGTAGCAGGCTCCAGGCTCAGAGCTGTCAGCACAGAGCCCCATGTGGGGCTGATCCCACGAAAGTGAGATCATGACCTGAGTCAAGTCGGAGACTTACCAACTGAATAGGAGATTAGCATGTAAAATCTAATTTGATTATTGTTTATCCCTATGAAAAGAATTTTCTTATCCCCATTTTATAGATGAATAAATGTTTGCTCAGGGGATTGCAATAACTTGATTAATGTCACAGACTCCTAGCAATCAGAAAATCTAGTCCACAACAAACCTCCTTAAAGCTTCCCATGTTGCTCTATAGATGGTGTTAAGAGCTTGCTCTCAGTGAGAAACACTTGGGTTGTATTTTAGTTATGCTCCAACACATTAGTGTAAATAATTCTGCACTTGAATTAAATTGAGTAATAATGAAGCCATAAAAATAAACAAAGAAAGTTCATTAAGTGGTATAAAGCAAATCAACCATAAATTAAATTTGAGAATGCACTGCATAGTAAGGTAATATCTCTTTGCTAATAGTACATTTATGTTTTAACCTTATATGTGATTTTTAATGGTTCAATATTACAATTTCTTTGAAGTGTATCTCATTTGACCAATTTCTGCAGTGTATGTCTACTCAGTTTCCATAATATGTGTCAGTAAAAGTAATAACTGAAAATATTATACTTGGAGATTCTAATAATGACAGCAGCTAGCCAATACATATCTCAGAAAAATAAAATTTGTCACATATATTCACAGTACATTTTGTCCCTCCAGCTAAATTTTTTAATATTTTGAGATACCTCTTTTATTAAAACAGAAAATGAAAAAGTATTTTAGGAGTTATTGAAATGACAAAAATGCTATTTTTAAATTGAATGGCTTTATTATTTGTAAGAGATATTATATTTTCAAATGAAGTCATGAGCATATTAATACCATTCTAATCACATTGTTCTGGAAACCATGACTAAGATGGGTATATTTTCCAGACATATTGATTATACAATCAATGACATCGTATACCCACCAACAGACACAAATTCGTTCACATATGGGCATACTTATTTATTTGCCAGAACATTTCTTTCTATTATTACTTTCTAATAATAATGTGGCTTCTAATATGTGTACTAATTTATATTAATACAGATTCAAATATTTTCCAATATTTGATTCCTTAAAACAAGAAGCCACACATAAAAAGGAAGAAACTAATCCTAAATATTCTAAAGCCTCATGGGGCACCTGGGTGGCTCAGTTGGATGAGTGTCCAGCTTCAGCTCAGGTCATGATCTCATGGTTCATAGGTTCAAGCCCCATGTCAGACACTGTGCTGACAGCTAGCTCAGAATCTGGAGCCTGTCTTCAGATTCTGTGTCTCCCTCTCTCTCTGACCCCTGCCCCTGCTCATGCTCTCTCTCTCTCAAAAATAAATAAAAACACTAAATATTCTAAAGCCTCATTTATGTGTGAGTTCTAACAACAACACGAAAAGCTTGGATTATAGATTGTGAAATAGTTTATTTTATCCAGGATTTCTCATTAAAAGTAGAAATGATGTCATCTCATACTACCACTTTGTCAAATTTAAAGCTTCTTCTATGTTTTTCTTTTGTAAAACAATTCAATGTTTCTTATTATGATTCTAATGACATAAAACAGGACCCAGAATTTTTTTTTCCTATAAAGGTCTAGATAGCAAATATTGTATGTAGGCTTTGCAGGCTATATGGTCTCTGTTGGCTGATTCAACTTTGCCACCACCTTGAAGAAGCCAAAGATAATAAATAAATGGGTATGACTGCTTTCTAATAACATTGATTTATAAAAAATAACTGATGTGGTAGAAAGGGCTTGGAGACAGTAGTTTGATGACTCATGACATAATGCATTTCATAACCCTTACAGAATCTAACATGCACTATAAAATCGGCTAATTTTTCTGATAATTCTCATGAAATGTTTTCTAATTACCTTACCTATCTTAAAACTTATGTCTGTACCATTCATATGGTGGATTATGTCATGCTTTAAATCCATAAATATTGTATTTCTTGATGAAAAGATACTATATGAGCTCATTTTACTATGCCCCTTTTATTATGTATATGTGCTATGTTGTATAGAAGTAGAGTTCACATTGTTGTCAAATATTTTGAAGAATGTATCAACTATATACATACATTGTGCTCTAATCCTACAGGAGTCTCTACACTAATTTACAGAAGACACAGGTTTTACTTTCATATCAGTACACATTGTCAATAAATAAAAGGGAAAAAAAGCCTTTAATAACCATCCATTTGGGACACAATGTGATTAAGTCATCAAGGAAATGACTAAATTTTAAAAAAATTAATATTTTTTATTAATTTTGGGAAAGAATGTGAACAGAGGAGAGGCAGAGAGAGACAGAGAGACAGAGAGAGAGAGAGAGAGAGAGAGAGAGCGCACATGAGCAGGGGAGGGGCAGAGAGAGAGGGAGACACAGAATCTGAAAACAGGCTCCAGGCTCTGAGCTAGCTGTCAGCACAGAGCCTGATGTTTGGCTCAAACCCACCAACCATGAGATCGTGACCTGAGCCAAAGCCTGACGCTTAATCAACTGAGCCACCCAGGCGCCCCATGAGATGACTAAATTTAATCTCTGAAGTCTTAACTTAAGAACAATGCTTAACATACCCACTTTTTCTGCTCTCATCTAATTGTACTTACCATTATGACTGACACAAAGGCAGGGTAGCACTTAACACATTTCTGAAGGCAGAATGCTTCATTTGCAGTTTAATATATGGTGTTTTTAAGATCGGACACTTCGATAGAACACATATAAAGCCATATATTTGTATCTCTCAATTTTCGGTGAGGGTGAGGTGGAAATAATGCTGTCATGTTTTCATCAAAAATGAGATTGTTTCCATCAATTTTCTGTCTTTTCTGGTAAGGAATAATGTTCTGAGAAAATCATCAGGCTTCTAAAAAAACTTGGAAGTTTGTGTCACTGAGTATTATCATATAGCATTTTCCCAAATGGGTAAGTGATGAACATTTACAATTAAATATGGTTTTATGCACTGTGTGAGTAGTAAGTGATTCCCAAAGTGACTTGTGAAGATGTTTCTAATTCTTCTACTGAATAATAGTGCTTTAGCTAATATTTCTAAGGGAGGATGGGGACCAACCCTACTTGGTAAATAACAATCTTATAGTGAAGGTATTCCAGTAAGAGTTGAATAATGGTTTACTATTTATCCTGTTACAGAGATATCTTCTGATTAACAAGGATACTCGAGCTATTTTTTTTTATCACAGTATGTTCTATTTGTGTAAATTTTAGTAAGTTTTTAAAAGTTCTCTTAAGCTTTAAATATACAGAGCATTATTAGTGTTGATAATCTTGGTTATAATTTAAAGAACAATAGAATTATCAAACATAATAGCAACAAAAACAAATATTTATTTTACACTATGGATTAAATAAGTGTAATACCTATATAATAACATTATCCCTTGATAAATAATGTTCTTTTTGTATTTTTCATGCTCACTCAAAAATATAAAACATAGATAAACATGTTAATTGTATAGTCACATCACATATCCTTTGTGTGCAAGATATTCTGGAAATATGAGATTAGAAATCTCCCAACAGGGGGCACCTAGATGGTCAGTTGGTTAAGCCTCCAACTCGATTTCAGCTCAGGTCATGATCTCACTGTTTGGGGGTTCCAGCTCCACTCTGCTAGTGCAGAGTCTGCTTGGTATTCTCTCTCTCTCTCTCTCTCTCTCTCTCTCTCTCTGCCTCTCCTCTGTTCACATTCTCTCCCAAAATTAATAAATAAACTTAAGGAAGGAAGGAAGGAAGGAAGGAAGGAAGGAAGGAAGGAAGGAAGCAGAAAGAAAGAACAAAATCTACCTCCAGGAAAATAGTAAATAGTAAAGAAATGAAACATGGCAAGACAGCCTTAGGTTTCCTTTCAGTTCATTGTGTCATGTCTTTTTTTTCTTTTTAAAATAATTGATTGACACTAATAATATAATTAAAATTTGAAATTATTTATTTTGATATATACTACAATATCAAAATTTTATAGCTATATGCAAAAGTTCTAACTCATATTGAACAGAGGTGGGTACATAGAATTAAATGGTATTTAACATGAAAAGAAATATATGGTCTCATTCTTCATATGCGTCTATAATCAAAATGATGACCATAAAAAAAAAGTTTACTTCAAAATGTAGAAAGTAAAATCTTCCCTAAAAAGCTTCAATTGTCTGTGTTTATTTATTTTCCATGTATAAAATGTGCAGTATGTTTCAACAACAATTCGTGATAAAATGAAATCTATAAAGCTGAAAATAATATTTTAATGGTTTTTGTGAGCTGACATGTGAACAACTTATGCAGTTTCTTTGATGTAAAGCAAAAATATAACAAAATAAAATCTCAAATATTTTTCAAGAGTCTACAGTTAGTGGTGATATGGGGGAACAGCAAAGAAGGCAACAATAGAAAAGAGGCAAGTGTTTTCTGATATTTATCATTTTAAATCGATTACACAAAGTCAGGGTTAATATCAATAACCTCAAAAAATTGACAAGAGCATATAATGTAAATAATAGTTATTGATCAAGGCAATCACTACAATTAATAACAAATCCCAAATAAAAATTTTTAAAGAAAATATAATTTTTAGTTTTATATTTTTAATTTTTGTAATGTTCTTTATATATTTTTAAGAGTCAGAGAGAACGACAGTGAGCATGAGCAGTGGAGGGGCAAAGAGACAGTGAGAGAAAGGATTCCAAGCAGGCTCCATGGTGAAGTTCAGAACTCGATGAGGGGCTTGATCTCATGAACTGTGAGATATGACCTGAGCCCAGAGGCTTAACTGGGTAACCCAGGTGCCCCAAGAAAAGATGATTTTGAAATGAGGCCATTCCAATTCATATACAGTTCTTGGACATATCAGCCAATTTCATAAGTTTTCTCTAAGATAAATATGTGAGTAAAACTGACATTTAGAATGAAAATATTGGTTATTTTATTTAGAAACTCAAAAAGAGAACAGTTCAACATTTCATCTCCCAAGTCATGAAAATGAAAGACTATTCTTAGAAAAATATAATTATGGGGAAAGATAAATTATGATATATAGCAAATGGAGGCCAAAGCATAAATGCCAATTCTATGTCATCTAAAGAGTGAGTGAAGTACAACTCAAAGGATGTTTCATTTCTGTAGCAACATATTTTAAATTCCTGGATATTATAAAACGAGAAATGAATAATGAAATATTACTAAATTTTGTCATTGCCCTACAGTTCCTGTAAGATACAAATATCCAATTCTCATTAGCTGTAAAAGACTGATTTCCATCCAAGCATAAATCCCAGTTGTGAGAATAACTAAAATCTTACACTCTTCTATTTTGTAAAGCCAAGTTTAACTTGGAAAAAAGTTTTCCAAAAGCCAGTTTTTCTTATTATACCATTAGGCTTAGATGTTACGTTCTCTCATGATGATCTGGGTGAGATTTATGGTTTCTTTAACAGGTAGAAAAGCATGCAAGATTTTTTTCAATGAGGCAACTGAGGCCTATCTTTGCTTCTTGAGGAGAGAAAAATAAATAAATAAAGCAATCCTTATCAAAATAACACCAGCATTCTTCACAGAGCTAGAATAAACAATCCTAAAATTTGTATGAAACCAGAAAAAAACCTGAATAGCCAAGAAAATCTTGAAAAAGAAAACCAAAGCTAGAGGCATCACAATTTCAGACTTCAAGCTATACTTTAAAGCTGTCATCATCAAGACAATATGGTCCTGGCACAAAAACAGGCACGTAGATCAATGGAACAGAATAGAGAACCCAGAATGGACCCACAAATGTGTGGCCAACTAATCTTTGATGAAGCAGGAAAGAATGCTCCATGGGAAAAAGACAATCTCTCCATCAAATGCTGTTGGGAAAACTGTTCAGCGACGTGCAGAAGAATGAACTGGTACCACCTTCTTACACCATACACAAAAATAACTCAAAGTGTATGAATGACCTAAACATAATATAGGAAGCCATTAAAATCCTAGAGGAGAACACAGACAACAACCTCTTTACCCTCACTGCAGCAACTTCTTACTTGAAGTCTTTGGAGGCAAGGGAAACAAAAGCAAAAATGAACTACTGAAACCTCATCAAGATAAAAAGCTTCTGCACAGGGAAGGAAGGAATCATCAAAACTAAAAGGCAACTGACGGAATGGGAGAAGACATTTACGAATGACATATCTGGTAAAGGGTTAGTATCCAAAATCTATAAAGAACTTATCAAACTCAACACCCAAAAAACAACCCAGTGAAAAAATGGGCAAAAAACATTTCCAAAGATTTTTCCAAAGAAAACATCCAGATGACTAACCGACACATGAAAAAAATAGCATTACTCATCATTAGGGGAATACAAATCAAAACCACAATGAGATAATACCTCACAACTGTTGAATGGTTAACATTAACAACTCAGGCAACAACAGATGTTGGCAAGGATGCAGAGAAAGGGGATCCCTTTTGCACTGCTGGTGGAAATGCAAACTAATGCATCCACTGAAAACAGTTTAGAGGTTCCGCAAAAAATTAAAAATAGAATTAACTATGAGTCAGCAATTTCACTACTAGGTATATATCCAAAGGATACAGGAGTGCTGTTTCGAAGTGGCAAATGCACCCCAATGTTTATAGAAGCACTATCACAATAACCAAAGTATGGAAAGAGCCCAAATGTCATCCAGAGACTGATGAATGGATAAAGAAGATATGGTATATATTACTTGGTGGTGATCAAAAACAATGAAATCTTGCCATTTGCAACAACTATGAGAGTATTATGCTAAGTGAAATAAGTCAGTCAAAGAAAGACAAATATATGATTTCACTCATATATGGAATTTAAGATACAAAACAGATGACTATAAGGGAAGAGAACAAAAATAATATAAAAACAAAGAGGGAAACAAACCATGAGACTCTTAATTACAGAGAACAAACTGTTTTGCTGCAGGGGTGTTGGGTGGGAGGGTGGGCTGAATGGGCAAGAGGCATTAAGGAAGACGTCTGTTGGGATGAACACTGGGTGTTAGACATAAATGATGAATCACTAAATTCTATTCCTGAAATCATTAAATGTTAACTAACTTGGATTTAAATAAAAAAATAATGAAATAAATTTTAAAAATCTGAATATCAAAGCAATAGTAATTATGTTTGAGCAAAGGGGGTTATCTTAGAGTGATGAGATAGTTTTAATTTTGTTTTTCTGCATTGTCTAAGTGTTCTAATAAACATGTATTATGTATAACTAACTAACTAACTAACTAACTAAATAACGCAAACCATGTGGAAGGATTTTTTACTTCAATACTTGGTGTTCATTGTCTTGCCACTTCAAAGTATGAGGAGATGGATACAAAATGAGCAGCAAAACAAAAGTTTATTAGAGTAGAAGATCAGAAAGAAGAATAGTAGGAAAGTTTTCTTTACAGACAGGAGACATTTGAAAGTGAATGCCCACGACAATAGGCAAGGGACCCTTTTTATAAATTTCTGGCCCAACTCTCAACCCCTTCTCCCTCGTTCTTTCTCAGGTCCTATCCTTATTGGTAGTCAGTAGTCCATTCCTGACCAGCTCATTTCCATTGTATGAGGGGTAGTCTGTAGTCATATCATTCCTTGTGGATCATACACTGTATGGTCTACTACTTATTTTCAGTTGGGTCCTTGTCAAATTCCTGAGGGAAGCCTGAGGGGGGAGTAGGTGACATCGTGACATTCTTAAGAGGAATCTTACACCTCTTAGGGTGGTTGCTGTGGTCAGATGTCCCAGGATTTTTCCAAAATAGTGCTTTTCCCCACTCGGAGACCTCAGGTTGTAAACTTTTCCTATCATAACTGTTTTTAGTGCACTTGAAATAATCAAGCTTCTATTGTTTTGTACCATCTTTTTTTTTTTTTTTAAATAATGTGTGGGCTTTTCTCAAGTTTGGGATCCCTGAACAACTCCTCCACTCTCTTCTCCTCATCCTTTTCTACATTGCCCTCCTCCTCCTTTTCTTTCCCTGTTATTTGTAAGCCTTCAGTTGCTTTGTAATTTTTTAACCTATCAAAAGACATAAAAAGATAAGACATAAGTGTTTTTTGAATATTTATTTTAATACAAGGTTATGTTACAGAGTAAGCAATTAATGGGATGGAATGAGACAAGGTGAGGGGTAGGTATCAACAGGACAGACTATTTGGACAGACACAGGTAGGATTTTAAAAAAGATATAAAAGTCATCTTCTAAATGTTGCACAGAATGACAAAGCCTTCAAAAAATGCTTCAGATAATGGCACATATATTGAATGAGGCTTGTTCCCAGAGTAGAAGTCTTTAGATTATTCCTACAATTACCTCCTATTCATATGTAATTTTTAGCAGCATACCACATAAACGTATCTGTTTCTAATATTTAGTATCCCTCAAAAGAAATGAAATGTATGTATTAATCTTTTAAAATGAGAAATTAACTTTTCAATCATTTCTTCACAATAATTCCCTTTTTAAAAAATTTAAATACTTATCAGTCTAATCCTGAATATTATTATTAGCTTCTAACACTACCCAATAGCCTTGTAAATGTTCTTTCTTATTCTAGTATTTCTTTGTAAATATATATATGTATGTATATATTTATGTTACACATATAAATATATGTGCATATTTATATTAGATACAGACATGATATATATTTTTTTGCCCATAGACTATCAGAATAAAATTGAGTATTGACTCTGCCAATTTCTTGCTTGTAAAATTTCACTGCTTTCTACAGAGCTACAAAAAACTATTTTAAGAGATATTTCAAATACTCAGTAGTCTAACAAATCATAACTACAGCCTTATTCCTCTTTTTCTTCTGGATATGGTCTCTCTCTCCACATATTTGTAAGTAGTCAAATTACTTGTTGGTTAAGTTGTTGGTTGCAAACTAATATAGTTAAAAAAATTCCATCAAAATGTCAATAATTTGCTCTTTATTATGACACAATTAACTAATCTCTAATTAAAAGACAATTAGAAAACTTATGTGGGAATAACAATACATATATAAAATGCATTAAAACAAACAGGGTTCTATTCAAATAAAAATGCTGCAATTTTGGCACAATTTAAACAATATGGTGTTGCCAACTGTATGCTTAGTAAACACTGTGATTACTTTCCATGCAGTATCATATACACAATAGATTTTTTCTGACTATAATAATGCCATATATAGATAAAATAAATCAAGGATAATTAATCTTCAAGATCTATTGACAAGATAAATTCATGAACTATAATGTGTTATGTTGAAAAATTGCATAAGGAAAAAATGGGTGCAGAGGCACCTGGTGGCTCAGTTGGTTAAACTTCTGATTTTGGCTCAGGTTCTGATCTCACAATTCATTGGCTGAAGCCCCATTTTGGGCTCTGTGCTGACAGCTCAGAGCCTGGAGCCTGCTTCGGATTCTGGGTCTCCCTCTCTCTCTGTCCCTCCTCCACTCATGCTCTGTTTCTCTCTGTCTCAAAAAGATATATAAACATTAAAAATCGTTTTTAAATAATAAAAATTTTAAAAATATGTATATATAGTTAAGTAGCTATAAGGATAAGAGAAATAATAGCATGTGTAAAAATGAACACAATTAATTTTGGAGAAATATCTAATAGCAAAATATAAATATTTAAATGAACTATCAATTGCTTGAGATATTGAAATGCTAACAAAATATTTTCAGGCTTAGATAAACTTAGAAAAGGCATAATTCCATAAAATTACAATGCTAGTAGTAGATCATTAAAGTTATGATAAACCATTTTTTGAGAATTATTGCCTTTAAGTAACTTTTTACTGATAATTATAAAATGATCTCAAAGAATAAATATTTAAATCAACAACAGAGTCCTTAATAATCATCCAATTTTGTTTGATTTGAAGTATTTCATATTGAACAAGTGAATCCAGGAAATAATAAGAACAACCTTATTTTTTTCCTTTTATACTTGTTTCAACATGCTCTGTGGGACCAGATGTCTAATTTCTCAGTACTTGGATAAGATCCAAGGCAGACCCCAAGACTTATTTCTTCACTCAAATAATGAAAAACCTCTATTCATTTCATAAAATATATCTACATATATGTTATTAAATATTCCATTAAATAGTCAAAATTCTTTACTTAAACGTGATGCATTGTTGGTGGGAATGCAAACTGGTGCAGCCACTCTGGAAACAGTATAGAGTTTCCACAGAAATTTAAAGATAGTGCTATCCTATGACCCATCAATTGTTTTACTATGTATTTATCCAAAGGATACAAAAATACTGATTTGAAGGAGCATATGTAGCCCAACTTTTTTTGTTGCTGTTTTTGTTTTTTGTTTTTTTAAAGTTTATTTATTTTGAGAGAGACAGAGAGAGAATACCAAGCAGACTCCGTGAGGTCAGCACATGGGGCCTGATTTAGGGCTTGATCCCACAAACCATGAAGTCATGACCTGACCTGAAATCAAGAGTTGTGTTTTTGACCATGAATTTAGCCTCAGTCCTTCCATCTTGACCCAGAGTTTACCCTCTGGGCCTGCATTCAGAGGGCTATGTGACTATCCTCAGGTGCAAGGAAAAAACAAACAAGAGGACAAGGGTTAAGTTCCTTTTTATGACATAGTTTGCATTCTGAAGGGATATATGCGCCCCTATGTTTATTGCAGCATTAGTTACAATAGCTCAATTATAGAAGCAGCCCGAGTGTTCATTAATAGATGAATGGAGAAAGAAGATGAGATATACACACACACATACACTCACACACACACACACACACACACACACACACACACACATAATGGGATATTATTCAGACATAAAAGAGAATGAAATCTTGCCATTTGCAACAACATGGATTGATCTAGAGAGTATCCAAGCAAAATAAGCCAAAGAAGGGCAAACACCATATGATTTCATTCATATGTGAAGTTTAGGAAACGTATCAAAGAGGGAAAAAAAATCAAAAAACCAAAAAAGAGACAAATAAAAAAACAGACTCAACGATAGAGAACAAACTGATGGTTACCAGAGGGGAGATGCATGGAAGGATGAGTGAAGTAGGTGAAAGGGATTATGAGCACACTTATTTTGATGAACAGAGTAATGTATGAATTTTTAAATCACTATATTGTACATTCAAAACTAATATAACACCAAGCTAACTACACTGGAATTACTTTTTAATTAATTTTTAAGGTATGTAAAGGAAGTTGATTAAGACTGTTGATACCTGTGGAATCATTTTGACCCTTAAAAAGATATATACATAATCTGTAATATTTTTGTGGGATGTTAAAGGTAAATAGAAGCTCAGTGATTCCTATGGGAAAGGCTCTTTGGGGAACCTATGAGTTATAAATTCATTTAAGGTAAAGTTAAATGTGCATGTAAAATGAAGAAAAACTTTCCTTGAAGTGGACAGCCAGAAGAGTGTATCCAGTGCACCTGGAACAGAAAAACAAGCCCCAACATTGGAATAATCAATAATAAAAAATGAATATTTTCAAAGATGTTGTGTGAGCTTAATGGATTATTAAATACTATGATCCCCCAGCAATTATTACTTATTTCTATGTCATAGTGCTCCAAATATTAATCACTTCATGATCCATTTATCCATTTCTCCTTACTCCTCTTTTTATTCTATCCATTACCAATGTGGAAACAATCACGCCAGAGCAAAAGGGAAAAATTAAGGAACCCATCTTCTACTCCCAAAGGTTTGATGAAATGTGAGTTGTGAAAGGGGGAGGAAGGAGCACAGATGATGGCTGGAAGTTTAGTGAAAAAAAATGCGATGCACAGAGTTCTGTGTGTGGGAAGCAGCAGAAGGGCTTTCTATCCAAAGACTAGGTAGTCACCTGGAGAAGAATCATCACCACGGCATGTAAGACATTGTACTGTAGATTTCTTTAAATAAAAGTGTCTCTGCACTTGGGGCACATTCAGATCACCTGAAAAACAGCTGGGATAATTGGATACCTGGTTGGGTTTCATGCAAGCATACAGGAAAACATTTATCAGTGACTAGGGCAGGACTGAAAGGCTTTCGAGAAAACTAGAAAGCCTACAATTCTTCACACTAATGATGAATGTGGGTGGTCCATGGATTTTTAAAAACAGATAATATATTCTGTTAGGAATGTAGTATGTTAATATTTTATTAAAAGTATCTTTGGGGAAATTTTCTTTCATTAAATTAGGCATAGCAGGGTCCTGGGAGGAGAAAAAAAAATCCAAAAAAAAAATGTTTAAAAAAAAAATGACACAACTTCAACTTTCAAAGGTTTGACTATGACAAAATTTAGACAGAAACTAAGAGAATAGAAAGTAAAAATGAGTATAAAATTTTAATTTATAATATTAAGAATAGTTTAGGATATATAATTAATTGGGTATTAAAGAAATATTATAGTGATATAAGGCTATAGTTTAATTGTTAAGTTCATAATTCAATCTCTTAATACAATGCTATAAATAAGAATAAAAATAGATTTGTAATTATCATGGGTAATTTTGCTTTTGAGTCATAAAATTCCTATTTATAGTAGTGTCATGATTTCACAATATGGAAAATGGAATTTTATTGCATGTTGGGATTGCTCTTCCAGAGACCATTAATGAGAACCAAAAGATCACACATTGCTGTGTATAATGCAGCTGTCTGGGCCACTTCAGGTTGCTATGACAAATTACCAAAAACTGTATGGCTTATAAACACCAAAAATTTATTTCTCACAGTTCTGAAGGCTGAAAGTCTGAGGTCACTGTGATAGCTTGGTGAGGATCTGACGAGAGCCCTCTTCTGAATTTATAGATGACCGTTTTCCTCTTCTATTTTCACAAGACAGAGCAGAGAGAGAGGAAGCAATATCTCTTGTGACTCTCATAAATGCACAAATTTCATTATTTCAGGGCTCCATCTTGATGATCTCATTAATCCTAATTATCTACTGAAGGCCCTACCTCCTAATACCACCACACTGGAGAGTATGATTTTAATTTATGAATTTTGAAGGGATGCAAACACTCAGTACATAAAAGCATCCTTCCATACCCTCATAACAATGACTCCAAAACACAGGATTTATTTGAGGTCGATTGATTGCAACAGATAAAGCAATAATTGACTATATCAGTTTAAGAAATCACTTTAAATGATGTGCATTGAGAAATATATTTCCTGGTTATTTACTAATTATCACTTTTACGTATATTTTGAGTAAATAAAATGTTTATGTACGAACTGGGTACATATGTAAAACGTTTACAACCTGTGGAATAAATTGGATAAATCCTAGAATACACAATGTTTATTGTTAAGGTACCCAGTATCCAGGAAAATTACATTTTAATTAACAATCAGGACCTCTTAAAGAAGAACACACCCAAAGTCACAAAATTTCTTACATACACAAACAATGAGGTATTTAGTAATTCTTTTAACCCCTCCATCAAATATGTATTTAGGATCTTCTTAGTGTGGATACTGTGCAAGTTCATAACTATGAAAGATATAGAACCTGTCCTCAAAAAAGTGAAATTTTATGAAAAACAAGACAAAGATACTGAAATTGACTGAAAGTACAATGTTAAGTTAAATGGACTAACAGTTCTAATTCTCATAACTTTCTTTCCCTTTTCCCTGTCTACGTCTTTTGGTATTTTCAATTTTTAAATAATTGAACATACCAAAGCCTGATAAAGTTCCAGGATAACAGAAGCTTCTTCTTCCCTCTCCCAGCATAAATTATAACCACAGCACCCTGTTTTTAAAAATTATAGGCATTACCATGTTGAAATTATTGTTCTTATTTTTTCTCTCATTTGATTTCCAAACCAGATCTTATAACAAAGAACGAAGAGGGAAGATCGTACCAAGTCTTACTAGATCTTACTAGTTTTCTTTGACTAGCCCAAAATAAGCCCTCAATAAATAATTTTGGAATAAATAAGTTTTTTAATAGGAGGTTGTACTTCTAATATATTCTTGAACCCCCTTGAAATTCCCTTAATGATATTTTTACCCTTATTTTCTCTTCTAGGGCCTATATATATACTTTGCCTGCTGTCATAATAGACTATTTAGAAAAGTTAATACTGTAGGCTTAGCAAGTTGAATTTTCCTATCTGATGGCTATATAATTTTTTCAACTGTAAAGTGTAGAATTAAAAAAATCAATTATATCATATCCAAAATATTATTAAAATTTATATACTTTTTCTGAATAAGTTAAAAATATGAGTTTTAAGTTTGTATATGAAATCATTAATAATCATGCATAATTCTACTAAACTTTTTATTAATGGAAGCATACTACCCACCAGAACAGTAGCAGTTCAGACATATTTAAATTAATATTATTAATATTTCAAAAAATCACTTAGAGATGAACATTTATAATGATATAATCTAGCATTTTGGGTATCTGTATTAAAGTATTTGATTTAATAGCTATAGTACCTCACTATATTTAGCATGGTAATTATGTTTGATTTTCCAAGTGGAAAAGATATAGGTATTTGTACCACGAATAATAAGTAGTGCTTACTCAACTGAGTTATTCAAATTTTAAAGGCCAGAGGGATCTACTCTTTCTTATATATGTATATACATATCATTATGTGCTACTAGTAGTTATGTGCATTTAAAATGAGTTAATTAAATTCCAAAAGTCCAATTTAATCCTGAATGCAGTATGATATATGTTTCCAGGAAAGGAGGAATTAATCAAAATACCTAATTTTAATTTATCAAAAATAGTTTAACCGACATGGGAGATTATGTGAAAAGCTTATAATCTTTGTATGTCACTACTTAAAGATTCTTAAACATGCCCATTTTTATATAAATTGAAAATCATATGAATGATATGTTTCTTTTCATTCATCTTATAAAAGGAATAAAATATATAAAACAATGAACTCAACCTTTAAATTACTATCATAAAGAAAGTGAGCTGTGGTAATGATATGAATGATCACTCCTTTTACAATAATTTTATTTTTCACTTAATAATAATACTTAACAATAAAAGATATAGATTTATCGTACTGAACTAATTACAAACTTGATTTCTTATTAAAATCTCACTCAAAACTGAAGATAAAATGTTCACTACCCTTTTGTTGTCTTCAATGTATAATATCTAATACTACAAGATAAAGAGAAACAATATAAAGAACTTTAATCTAGTATTTCTATAGAATTAAATATACTCATTTCTCAAAAATAACATGAAAAATTTAATTCACTAGAGTAACTAATATCCCATTATATTTTTTCTTAAATACATAAGATGATTTTATGGGGTTTGAATGTGGTTTGCTTTATAAATATTTTCCTGGCCATCAAAATAATCAATCACACATAAGAACATATAAGTCTCTTATTTTTGCTCTTGTTCAAACACTAAGTCAAATGTAGCTTAACACAATTTATCTTTCAAATTAATTATTGTAAAAAAAGTTAGATTTGGAAATTAACTTAAAATATATTTTATCTTTTTAAGTAATAGAATATTCCAAATGTAGAAAGATAAGTTATATACATAATCAAAGTGAAAAAAGTTACCTTTAATGCGTGACTATAATAAAAATATAGACAATAAGTTGGTGGAAATTTTTTTCATAAAAATTCTATGTGTAAGTAAATATATATTTTTATAATAATATTTTGTGTCCTGCTGTGCTTAATTATTACTTATTTTTTATTTCGTATTTATTATTTTTTAATGTTTATTTTTGAGAGAGCGAGAGAGAGACAGAGAGAGACAGAACATGATCAAGGGAGGAGCAGAGAGAGAGGGAGACACAGAATCCGAAGCAGGCTCCAGGCTCTGAGCTGTCAGCACAGAGCCTAAGTCAGGGCTCAAATTCATAAACCATGGGATCATGACTGGAGCTGAAGTCAGACAGGTAATCAACTGAGCCATTCTGGAACCCCTCCACTCATTTAATTATTTATCCATTCTTTTCTTAAATAGCATTCAGTTAGGTTTTGGATGTTAGGCTTAGTATTTACTGAGTGCTGAATATATCCCAGTTCTCTTCTAGGAATTGGGAATAAACAGTGAACAGAAGAAACAAAGATTCTACCCTTGAGAAATTTATATTGCAATGAGATAAATTGAGGATAAACACACAAAGAAATATGTACTTAATGATAAAGAGGTCAATCCAACAATAGGCGAAATATTTGTAAATATTCATGAATCCAACTTGGAGCACCTATATGTATAAAACAAAAATTAACCAACTAAAGGAAGAAATAGACAGCAATACAATAACAGTTTGGGATTTTAATACCGAATTACATCATTGGAGAGATATCCAAACAGAAATCAATAATGAAACATCCGCCTTAAATAATAGTTTGAACCAGGTAGAGTTAATAGATACACACAGAACATTCCATGTCAAAGTCAGTAGGGCTTGGAAGTATGGCTGTGAGTTTCTAAGACCAATGAGGAAGACGGTTGCATGGATGTATATGAGAAAATTTAACTACAGATTGGGCTGATGTCTTTGGGCCAGCATATGCAATGAATCTCTCTTGGACAGAATGGTCTTTCTTTTTTGTCTGAATATCACAAAAAAACAAACTTACCTTGTGTCGCTACTTCATAATATGATAATGTTATCTTTCTCAAGACCTTCCTTTTTGTCCCCTAATTACTTTTTTTTCAGATGATGGGAAACAAATTCTTTTTTTTTTAAATAGTTTATTGTCAAATTGGTTTCCATAGAACACCCAGTGTTCTTCCCCACAAGTGCCCTCCTCCATCACACCACCTCTTTCCCCCCTCCCTCTTCCCCTTCAACCTTCAGTTCGTTTTCAGTATTCAATAGTCTCTCAGGTTTTGTGCCTCTCTTTCTCCCCAACTCTCTTTCCCTCTTCCCCTCCCTCTGGTCCTCCATTAGGTTTCTCCTGTTCTCCTATTAGACCTATGAGGGCAAACATATGATATCTGTCCTTCTCTGCCTGACTTATTTCACTTAGCATGACACCCTCAAGGTCCATCCATTTTGCTACAAATGGCCAGATTTCATTCTTTCTCATTGCCTTGTAAGACTCCATTGTGTATATATACCACATCTTCTTGATCCACTCATCAGGTGATGGACATTTAGGCTCTTTCCATGTTTTGGCTATTCTTGACAGTGCTGCTATGAACATTGGGGTACATGTGCTCCTATGCATCAGCACTTCTGTATCCCTTGGGTAAATCCCTAGCAGGGCTATTGCTGGGTCATAAAAGAGTTCTATGGATAGTTTTTTGAGGAACCTCCACACTGTTTTCCAGAGCGGCTGCACCAGTTTATGTTGCCACCAACAGTGTAGGAGGGTACCCGTCTCTCCACACCCTTACCAGCATCTATAGTCTCTTGATTTGTTCATTTTAGCCACTCTGACTGGCGTGAGATGGTATCTCAGTGTGGTTTTGATTTGTGTTTCCCTGATGATGAGTGATGCTGAGCATCGTTTCACGTGCCTGTAGGCCATCTGGATGTCCTCTTTGGAGAAGTGTCTGTTTATGTCCTTTGCCCATTTCTTCACTGGGTTATTTATTTTTTGGGTGTGGAGTTTGGTGAGTTCCTTGTAGATTTTGGATACTAGTCATTTATGTAATATGTCATTTACAACTATTTTTTTCCCATTCTGTCGGTTGTCTATTAGTTTTTTTTTATTGTTTCCTTTGCAGTGCAGAAGATTTTTATATTGATGAGGCCCCAAGAGTTCAGTTTTGCCTTCATTTCCCTTGTCTTCCCCTAATTACTTTTATACCACTAAAAAGGGTGAAAAACACAGAACAGTTTGAGCTGGAGAAGATAGCCATTACTCTGGGAGAAAGAGGCATTAATAGTTACACCTGAGTGATTACATGTATAGGAATGGTTCTTGAAGGCATTGAACGAGGGAGTATAATACAAGGCTGGACAGAAAAGAGATGATTAAAATGGCAGCATGACATTAGATTTAAGATACTGGCAAGAATAACATGTATTGTAATACTCTCATGGAATGGTTTTTGGAAGCTTTTCATGTCAATGGCCTAAAGTGATGAAGCGGAGATGCCAAAACTATCCTGTAGAGTGAGAAAGTCATTAGAATGTACAGGCATGTGATGTGTTTAAAATTAGATTCCTGGGTAGTTCAGTTGGTTAAGTGTCTGACTCTTGATATCAGCTCAGGTCATGATCTCATAGTTATGAGATCAAGCCCTATGTCAGGCTCAGCATGGAGCCTGCTTGGGATTCTCTTTCTCCTTCTCTTTCTTCCCCTTCTTCTCTCTCTCTCTCTCTCTCTCTCTCTCTCTCTCTCTCTCTCTCTCTCTTTCAAAATAAACTTGAAAAAGTAAAATAAAATAAAATAAATAATATAAAATAAATTTATGACAATAACCAAGGAATACACAGACTGATGAGGTTCTTCAGAAGGACTAAGAATATATTCACTTTACTATTACAAATGGAAAATACTAGTGAGAATGCACCATCTTATTTGAGTTGATATCCTCAAAAAACCAGAATTAACACTGACAGATGTATAACTGGTTTTTTTTCTTAATAAGAATGAGAGGGTTCTTGATTAGTGAAGACCAGAAAGTGACATTGAAAAATTCAATGCGAGGCAGAAATGACTACTGTAATAGATGGTAAGGACTAAATGGCAGCCAAAGTCACCACATCTATCAGGATCCATAGCTATGGCTAACAGATCATGGTTTGTCTCGGAGTGAGAAAATTAGCAGGTGACCTGGTTGTTGACTGACTTTGAGAACTGAAAAATTAAATCAAAATCTGGTGAATAGAAGGCTCGTGTCTGTTGTTAAAATGAAGAATCACCATTCCTCATCCAGTTACCAGATATGAACAGCTCTTGAGCCCAGACCTTTTAGATTGGAACAGAGACATGGTTTCTTTGAGAATGACTCTGAAACACAGCAACAAATAAGGACAATAAGTATTTTCCTGATCATCCCAAATTGATTTGTAATTATTTATAAGAGTAAATTACATGATAAGATGGGAAGAGGATCATCTAGACCTTTTGAAATTTCCACTCAGAGCGCAAACTCTGAGAAGACACTGACATTTGAGAACAAATAAAAAACTTTGTAAACAGTAAGCATATGAAAACTCAATGATAAACGAAGTCCTAGTCTACCTATTGTCTACTTCTGTAAATAAAATGCCCACAAGCTCTCACTTTTTTCATTTTTTGACTACTATCTAGCTAATTAGGAGAGATATACTAGTAATTGATAGAACTCTCACTTTGGCCCACTAACCATTCATTTAAGAACCATTTGAAAGGAAATGTGAAATTGGAACCTTCAAACACTATCTGTCTCCAACCTCTTCACCTTTACAAACATAAAGATATATGAGTAGTGGCGCCAACAATGTCCACATTTATATTAGATTTCCACCTCCATCCAAAGAGGCAAATGAGGCCAGGAAAATTAAATGGTAGTGCCAGTTATCACTCAACTAAGCAGTAGTCTTCATCATTGTTTTCATGGTATCTACACTGAAAGAAACACATATCTTGTAGAAAATTTATGAGTTTATTGGTCTGGAAAATGTATTGGTTTTTTTTTTATTATTATTTTTAGGGGTCCCTGGGTGACTCAGTAGGTTAAGCATTGGACTCTGGCTCAGGTCATGATCTCACAGTTTGTGGGTTAGAGCCCCACATTGCGCTGGGCTGACAGCTTCAGATTCTGTGTCTCCCTCTCTCTCTGTCCCTCCTCCACTCATTTTCTGTTTCTCTCTGTCTCGATAATAATAAATAAATATTACAACAAAAAAGTTTAAAAAATAAAAAAATTTTAATGTTTTATTTATTTTTGAGGGAGAGAAAGACAGCATGAGCAGGGGAGGGTCAGAAAGAGAGGGAGACACAGAATTCAAAGACAGGTTCTAGCTCTGAGCTACCTGTCAGCACAGAGCCCGAGGTGGGGCTCGAACCCACAGACTGTGAGATCATGACCTGACCCAAAGTCAGATGTTTAACTGACTGAGCCACTCAAGCACCCCATGTATTAATTTTAATACGTATCGTTACTAAAGAAGATAATAATGAGACCAGCATTTTACATGATCTGTTTTGTACCAGAGTTATGTTAACTGTTCCACTCTGTGGCAAGATAGTTCAAAGAGGTCTTGATCATCTTAACATTTCACATAACTCACACTGGTCCACTCACTGTATGGATGCATGACATCTTTGCTGATTATACCTAACAAACAGGAAGTATCAAGTACACTGGATGCCCTAATGAAAAACATGCATGCTAAGAAATGAAAGCTAAATCCTACAAATATTCAATCCTCTCACACTGACATTTTAAGAGTTGAAAAGTTTGGGATGTGTCAGGAAATTCTATTAGAGGACAAGTTACTGAACATTGTATCTTCTATCGCTATGAATGAGGCAGAGATTCAGTTCTTTGAATTTTGGAGATAGCATATACTCTGGCAGATGGCTACTATGAAGAATAATTTGATGTGTCAACCTGAGTGGGATATGAGATACCCAGATATTCGATAAAACATCATTTTGGGATAGGACTATAAGGGTGTGTTTTTATTTTTTTTTATTTAAAAAAATTTTTTTAAGTTTTATTTATTTTTGAGAGAGAAAGAGAGAGACAGCATGAGCAAGGGCGGGTCAGAGAGAGAGAGAGACACAGAATCTGAAGACAGATCCCAGGCTCATGAGCTAGCTGTCAGCACAGAGCCTGACGTGGGGCTTGAACCCACGGACCTTGAGATCATGACCTGAGCTGAAGCCTGATGCTCAACCAACTGAGCCACCCAGGTGCCCCTATAAGGGTGTTTTTAGATGAGATTAACATTTGAATTAGTAGACCAAGTACAGTAGATTGCTGGTGAGGATTCTCTAATCCACTGAGACTGAATAGAACAAAAAGCAGAAGAAGGGATAATTCAGTTTTGCTTGACAGCATCTGCTGCTTTTGAACTGTAGTAACTTAAACCATTAGATCTTCTGTTCTCAAGCCTTCAGACTTGAACTTGGCACTAAGTCACTGACACCACTGGCTTTTTTGGGTCTCTGGTTTGTAGACAGGAGATATTGTGACTTTCCCTCCAAAATTGTGTGAGTCAATTCTTTATCAATCTCTTTTTCTTGATGATAGGTGATAGATATAGTATTAATATCAATATCTAATATATATCACCTCTCTCTATCTATCTATCCATCCATCCATCCATCCCTAATGTTCAAGACTATGACTAGATGGTAAAGAAGGCAGGTTCAGCACCCAGTCTTGGAGAGACACAGAAAGGGTCCACACCAGGTAGTCAACTAAAAAAATAATATACCTTAGTTCTCCAAATCTCTATTATTTATATTTTAGAAGAGATTTACTTATGCTGTGATATGTTCCCCCATGTGTTAACTGATAATGTGAATAAGTAGTGTTGAAGCTTAGATTTTTTCATATTCTGCATCACAAATTCTGCTTATTACTCATCTATTGGAAGCCATCACTATTTTTGTTGACTCATTATCAGAAAGGAGTACTTTTTTAATAGTGAATCAGGCATACTTTCACAAAGAAAACCAAAGTGTCCTAAAGGTACAACGTCTTTTATTTTATATAATTTATTGATAATTTTTATATAAACATTATTTGATTGGGGTGCTTTCCAAGATGAGAGAGTCAAGACTGTTTATTTTTAGATATATTTATACTTTTGACACAGAAAGTTGTCCACAATACTAAGAAAGCAAGTGTACAGAATGATAGATTGGCAAAAACTATAATTATTATGTGCTAAGCACTGATCTAGTGCTATATATAAATATACATGCATATTATGTATATTAATATTAAACAATATTATATAATTATGAATTATAAAGTTACATACATATCTCAAAACTATGTGCCATTATTATGTATCTCATTTTACAGAAAAAGAAAGAGGGACAAGTATGATTTAAAACTAAGCATTTTGACTCCTGAATTATACTCATAATCATCCTGTACTACTTCTGTTTGTATATTTATTATTGTAGCTTGCAATACAAAAAATATATAATTCACATATATGCATGGGTGCAATTATGTAAGCATACACACTAAATTGTTATCAAAAATTATCTCTGACAAATGAGATCATAGTTGTGATGGTATTACTTATGCAATCATTTCTGGGGATATATTTCATTATATTACATAGAATGTTCATAATGCTATGTTTCATTATAATAAAACCTCTAAAACAAAATGCTACATTATACAGTAAAACATTTTTTTATTTTTTATTTTTTTTTCTTTTGATGAAATTTTATTTTATTTATTTATTTTTTTTAACATATGCATTTATTTTCCGTCATTTACAATACAGTAGTTACAATGACACTCCAAACAGAAAAGCAAAGTAAAAAATCAAAACCCCCACTTCTATTTCCTGTAATTAGGCTTATACAGAAATTAATAGGTTAAGTACCAACTAGTTAATCACCTAATTTCACAGCTATCTGAAGTGGCATTCGTTATTTA
>PISW01003397.1:161668-210834 GCA_004023785.1 Mungos mungo | reverse complement strand
GCACCATGGTGGGGGCACTGAGTGGGAGCCTGGGTAACACGCGCCATGGTGGGGGTACTGAGCCTGGGTAACATGCACCATGGTGGGGGCACTGAGTGGGAGCCTGGGTAACACGCACCATGGTGCGGGTACTGAGCAGGTACCTGGCAGCTAACCAGAGGGTGACAAGGGGTTGTGTATGTGAGGAATTCAGGAAAACCATGGTCTTAGTCTGCTTACTGACAGGGGGCTTAAACAACAGATACTTATTCCCCCACGGTCCTGGAGGCTGGAAGTCCAAGATCAGGCTGTCCGCATGGTTGGGTGCTGGTGAGGGCTCTCCCCCTGGCTGGCAGACGGCCACATTATCACCGCGTCCTCACAGGGCAGAGAGAAAGCTCTGGCCTCTTCCTCCTCTTCCAAGGACACTAATCCCATCCTTGGGGCCCCACCCTCATGACATCATCTGAACCTCATCACCTCCCAAAGGCTCCACCTCCAACGACCCCGCCCTGGGGGTCAGGGCTTCAGCATGCAAATTTTGGAGAAACAAACATTCAGTCTGTGACACCAACCAAAAAAGGTAACTTCAGAGATCCATCCAGGGAAATCGAGACCAGACGTGGAGGAGAGGCAGGGGCCTGGGGCGGGGAAGGAAGGAGGGTGTAGAAACAGAGCAGAGGCAGGAAACCGAGCCTCTGGGGAGCCATCGGGGAGTTGTAGGTGAAGCACAGCGTGAGGAGGATGGAGGCGGGCTCAGATCATGGACAGATGCATAAACCCCCCGCCCCCATTAAAGGTGTGGCTCTTATTCTGAGAGAAACGGGGGTCACAGACGGGGTTTAAAGGGTTCTAGACACAGCCAGATGTGTGTTGGAGAAACACTCATTCTGCTCAGTAAGGGTGGGTTTGGGGGCCAGAGAGGAAGGATCCACTAAGATGCTCGCAGCACGCGCCATTAAAAACCAGGTTTCTGAGAAGATTTCATGGCATGAGAAGGAAAAACAATAATAATGCTAAGCACGGTGAATCCTGGCAACTAGAAGCACTTAAATGCCGCCTTAGCAATAACTCTCTCACACAGGTACTTTTAATGGGGAGGCAGCGCTAACTTGCCAAAGGTCACAGAGCACGGACAGCCCTCCTGTGAGCTGTGACAGCCTCAGTGCTGCGGAGGGGGAATGCAGGGGACAAGAGCCCCTTGACCAGCTCCTGCTCTGGTCTGCTCAGAGGCCTGGCACCTGCCTTCTGTCTCTAGCATAACCTATCTCCAGCCTTGCCACCACTGTCCTTCCTAAGATGGATTCTCTATCTCAAATCGCTTCTAAAACCACCACCCCAGATGCCACTTGACTGCTCAAGATCATCAGTGGCTTTCCACTGCCTCTGGAAGGGAATTCTAACCTTCTTAGCACGGCACTCAAGGCCCTGCTTAATCTGAAAATCCCAATCCAAATAGTGCCTTATCTGTGACAGGTGTTTAACAGGGGCACCTGTGAGGCTCAGTTAAGTGTCTGACTTCAGCTCAGGTCACGATCTCATAGTTAGGGAGTTCAAGCCCCAAAAATTGGGCTCTCTGCTGTCAGCAAGAGCCCACTTAAGATCCTCTGTCCCCCCCCCCCGCCCCTCCCCTGCTCACTCTTGCTCTCTCTCTTTCTAAAATAAACATTATATTAAAAAAATTTTTAGAGAGTAGTTTGCAAAAGCAAACAGAAAACTACAATCTGCCACTCTGAACACGGGCAGTGCGGAGCATCGTTCCAAATCTCAACCGGGATCCTCTGTACAGAAGGAAACAGGGTCAGGGACGGTTTCCACGGGCTGCCTCAGTTTGCACAGACGCTAGAGCCTGTCCCTTCCAGTTTCTTCCCACGTGATTCAGAAATACAAGCAAGCAAATCTGAAGGCGAGCTCCTCCAGCCTCGGCAGCTTCGAATAAAACAGTGAAATTCATTTGCCGTCACGGCCGTAGGACTTTGTTGAGAGGAGGCGCCTCTGAGGCTAATGAGCGTAAGAGGCCAGTTCTGCGTGTGCCCAGATTCCTGGAATCCGCCAACACGGGCAGCGGTAGCCGGTGACGCTTCACTGAGGAATGTGCATGGGTCATCTTCGAGGGGGTCCACCTAACTACAGACACGCATTCCCACGGCCCCTGGACATCTATGTTACAGGCAACCATCACTAGATCCTCTCCAAACGCACTTCCCCACCTGCCCGCTCTCTCCCAGGAAGCGTTCCCGGGGCCAGGAGAATGTCTCCGTGTCCCTGTCCATCGTAACCGACAAAAATACACGCGGCCTCTTGTATAGGACTTCGGGACGCTGTTTCTGTCCCTCCCAATGGATGGCTTCTTCCAATGCTGCGTGGGCAACCGGGAGGGGGGTGGGAATCTGAGCGCTGCCCTCGGACCTCGGAGGATGGCCAGTTTGCGGTACATGCCCAGTAGAGGCATTTCCTGTGGCAGCTCTGTTCCCAGAAACGCTTCCAGACTGAAGCAGACGAGGCTCCGATACCTGCCAATGAAAGAGCAGGCTGGGCACACTCGGCTCTGGCACTCCCCAGGGACTGCTCCCTTCTCCCCCTAGCAGGCCCAGAGGCAAGGGGGTCTACGGACCCGGAATTCCTCAATCTCCCAAAACAGCCCAGATGTGAAATCTGCAAGCCCACGAATGCCCGCTCTCCGGGCCCCAGATGAGCAGAGACGCACAGGGAGATGGCCAGGCCAGCCAACAGCTCCCGGGGCATGGAGGGCTTCCCACGCAGCTCCCGTAAGACACGAAAACCAGTGAGAACTTCTAGTGACGCAAACACATTCCTATCAGCTGAACAGTCATGACTGGAGATCAGATGCTCAGCGGTCATGTTTTGACCCCTAAAAGAAGGGACTCGGTTTCAAAGGAGCCACGACATAGTCGTGGGCTCTCAACTCTCACCCTCATCTCCCAGAGCTCCGCTTGAGCAAGCGTCACAGTACCTCTCCCAGGAAATGGCCAGTTTTTAATGCATTAAAAAAATATATATATCTCCAGCACCCAGTACGGGGCCTGGAACGCGAGGGGTTCTCAATAACTCCTTGCTGATTAAATGAGGAAACAGAAAGAACGCAGGAGAAGATAGTGTTTAGTCGGTAACATTTTCCCCCTCAAAAGTGATCTCCCACAACTTTTAGATGGAATTCTACTGGAAGGGGCTTGTTCCTGGCTGGGCCACCACGCTCAGCGGCTGAGCAGACACGGTCACTCCTCATCCCTGGGGGTCCGATAGCCCTGCTCCCCCCCACCCCCAGTGAGGCAGCGCTTAATTTGCACAACTGTGCACAGCACCCCGATGAGGTGCTCAATGAGCATCTACTGGAAGGAGGAAAGACAGAAACTGTGAGGGGTCTTAACTGTTTTCAAATCATATAATGTCTTCCCCGATGATGGACAGACACATTTAGAGAGGCATGCAGCACACTTTGCATTTATACACCTTTTATGTGTTTGAGAAAAAAAAAATTGGTGTATCAAGCACAAAGAAACTATCAAGTGTGGCTGTTTCTACAATTTGGCTGAGATCTTTCATGCAGGTCATGGGTGACTGATGTTTGGGAAACACGAATGTGAAATATGTCACCTCATACACTAACGTAGCCCTGCCAACCCAGCAGTGAGGGGGAACAGCAGGTGCCTAACGGTCCAGAATTTGGGCTGTCTGCCCTCGTAGCTTCAGGGGTGTCCCCCATGAGATGCCACGAGGCTAACACGTGCCAGGAAGGCCAGGAAATGGAGCCAAGCTAATGGCCCCCACTGGAACGGGGAATCCTAACAGAGACATAATCTACAACCCTGGGCTCATTAGCTGCGCTCTCACCAACTCCGTTTTGGGTTTATGACCATGTCTTTAAATTACAAGCCCGGGAAATTAGTAGGTTCAAGCAAAAAGACCCTTGGTACCTTCAGTGAGTAAAAATTGCATATGAAAATGGTTATGCCAGATGAATAAAATCTTTTTGTGTGCCAATTTTCGGGAAAGGTCAAATTAATTTCCAGTGGTTAGCAGAAAGACAGCCTTTGAGGAGGTCTCAACCCAGGGAATCTGAAAAGCCATAATCAGGTCGACTGTTGGAGAGTCAGGCATTCATTTTTTAAAATAACATTTTAGGGAAAGGAACCTAATGATTAGGTTTGGTTCTCAAGGACTGATTGCAGTTGTTGAAAATAGCCATTCTTCCTTTTTGCCTGCATACGTATAGCCACAAAAAGCCAAACTCCTGGGGTATTTTCTCTTATAAAATTTTTAGAATTAAAAATACCATGTGAAAAGTGTTGGTGTGTCTTAGGCGTGACCCAGAATTTGAAGTCTATTTCCTTAAAATCTACCAGGAACACACACACAACTATTTCCTCACTCTGTCAGCTAAGAAGACCAAGAAGTGATACAGCAGTGTGGCTGAGCACGCCCAGGGCCCAGATCTTGAGGCCTAAGACCATTCTCCAGGGAGCCAGGGCTCTGTGGGGAAACGGCTGATTTGGGGACTGGGCAGGAAATATATAAGACAGGCCTAGTGCTTCTTGTAGGGACAGAAAGTAAGAGAGTGAGAACACACAGACACACACACACACACACACACAGACACACTCTCCTGGGAACATGTCAGAGGGACACAGGAGCCAGCTGAAAGGCTCCCAGTGGCTGAAGCAGGGACAATATGAACAACAACATAAATAAAATAGTTTTGGATTACAAACCAAACTATAAATATCCACGAGTCCCTCCTGACATGGATAAATAACTGAATAAAGAAGTAAATAGGGAGAGGAGAGAAATCTCACCTACAGGAGAATTAGAAATAAGGCATCCGCTTCACCCTCGAAGAGGCGGGGCAGGGCTCCTTTGAGCATGAGATGTGCTCGGCGACTTCCTTCCAAGAATCCGGTACAGAAAGAAGACGCACCTGACAAACATGACCTCAGCCAGACGGTCAGGGTCAATATCAACCGTGATAAGGCCTGTTGATAGCACGTGCTCTGGGGTAACAAGAGTAGTACTTGACTTCTGGGGTCTCCTCTCCAACCTGCCCAGCTCAACCATGACAAAAATTTCGGACAAACCCCGAATGAGGAATGTTCTACAAAATCCCTGACCGGTACTTCTCAAAGCTAACAACATCATCAAAAAGATGAAGTCTAAGAAATTGTGAGAACCAAGTGCACGATGTGATGGGTAAATGTAATGTGGTCTCCTGGATGGGATCTCAGGACACAAAAAGGACCTTAGGTTAGAAACTAAGACACTCTGAATAAGGTATGGACTTCGGTTACTAATAATGTCCCACTATTGGTTCTTTAATTGTGACAAAATGCACTGCAGCATGGGGTAATAATGGAGGAAACATCGAGTGACATGTGTCAGACCTCTGTCCTCTCTTTGCAATGTTCCTATAAGGCTAACACTGTTCTCACATAAAACACTGACTTTTAAAAGTCTAACAAGAACAGACTTTGAGAGAGGGAGAAATCAGCTTTTCCTCTCACCTGTCCCAAATCTCCAATGGGCAGATTTCTGTAAATACACACAGTCCAGGGAGACATACATTTCCTCTTGTCTATTTACATACGGTGCCCGTCACACGTTCCCGGTAGGTGCATACTGTCCTCAAGGGGGCAAAACTTGGTACTTGGGGGAGGGGGTGAAAATTCTTAGCTGTTACAATGATTTGTTTCCTTCTGACTCTAGCTAACAAATCTTGTTTCTTAATATTTAATTTCTCCCAAAAGAGAAATATAATTTAAAGTAAGTTAAACTTAATTAAGATTAGTTAAAATTAATTTTTCTCCCCAGGCAGGCAATAACGACAAAACAGTTATAAAATACTGGTGAGCCCCACTCAGAAACACACACCTGATGCTTCCTGGGAAGATGCAAGAGCTGGGGGGTCCAGAGCACGTTAAATCAGCACAAGAGGAAAATGCACACCAGCCTTCTACACAGGTATGTTACGATCACATACTAGCACTGTATTCACTTGTTTTTCACATGATTTTACATACACGGTTGTAGGAACTCTTACAATAGGTTTTAAAAGATTTCTCACTTTTTAAAGACAAACAGAATTAAAACAAAATCTGTACTTTATGGGCAGCCTGGGTGGCTCAGTCGGTTAAGAGTCTGACTCTTGATTTCGGCACAGGTCATGATCTCACAGTTAGTGAGATCGAGCCCCACGCCGGGCTCTGGGCTGGGACAGTGTGGAGCGTGCTTGGGAGTCTATCTCTTCCTCTTTCTCTGCTCCTCCCCCACTTGCATGTGTGTGCGCGCACGCGCGCGCACACACACACACACACACACACACTCTCTCTCTCTCTCTCTTTCTGTCTCTCTCCCTTTCTCAAAATACATAAACTTTTTAAAAACCTGAACTTTAAACTTCGGTTGAATGAACCATCATCACCAACATGACCGTTTAACTAAACAACTACAAACACACCACATGTCGGTTACATTGTAACTGAGAAATTCCAGACTAAACACGTAGGTGAGGGCACATTCAGCCGTCACATGATGTAAGATCATGAAACACAACACTGATACACATGGAGTCTCTCCTGGGGAGATACACTCTTTAGTCTAAACTATGATTTAAAAATCATTACTCTGTCTCTGGGCACCTGGGTGGCTCAGTTAGTTGAGCGTCTGACTGTGGCTCAGGTCACGATCTCGCGGTTTGTGAGTTCGAGCCCTACCAGGTTCTCTCCTGTCAGCGCAGAGCCTGCTTTGGATCCCCTGCACCCCCTCTCTTTGCTGCTTTCCTGCTCACACTTTCTCTCTCTCTCTCTCTCTCTCTCTCTCTCAATCTCTCAAAAATAAACATTATAAACAAATAATTAAATAAAAATAAATCATTAGCCTTTCTAGAAATTTTATTTTCTTCTAAATGTCCTCAATCCCCACAATCTTTTCTTTTAGTGAAAGAGTTCAGGTTAAAATCTAAAAAAGCCATGGATCATGAATCATATCAATATAAATGTGAATCCCAGGGAAAGCCAGGTGTAGGGTGTGTGGGGCTCTCTCTACTATCTTGGCAATGTCACAGTAAATCTAAAACAATTCTAAAGTCGCTTATTTTTAAAAGCACCTGTCTCTTATTAAGTACCTATCTAAATTTATTATAAATGTTGTGAGTTCATCCGTCTGCCAGCGTCTCAAGGGCAGATGGAGGCTCACGCATCCCTGCACCGCAGGAACTTGACCTAGGACCTAGAACACAGCGGACGCTCACCTGAAAAACGCAGTGAAAACCTGAAAACAGAATTCATCCGACTCCTTTCCTCCTCCTACCAAGCACTGTATGCCCCACCTGTCCATCAAACACCGAGTCTTACCTCAGAATCATCAAGCAAAACAAATGTTGCAACTCTCTTTACACAATGCCAACCACTCCATCCCCTAATATTACCTAAGTTTGTTATTTTTTTTTAACATTTATTTATTTTTGAGAGAGACAGAGAGAGACAGCATATGCATAGGGAAGGGGACAGAGAGAGAGGGAGACACAGAATCGGAAGCAGGCTCCAGGCTCCGAGCTGTCATGCAGAGCCTGATGTGGGGCTCGAACCCATGAACCACAAGATCATAACCTGAGCTGAAGTCAGACACATAACCAAGTGAGCCACTGAGGCTCCCCATAAATTTATTATCTTAAAATATATTTTCAAAATCCCCAGGTCTGCGATGATGTGAGAGGTCTGAGGCAGAGGGGGAAATGGCTGAAACTGAAGGGATAGATACCCGACTCGACAACCAATTTAAAAATCAAGGACATTAGGGCCTTGCTAAGAGGTCACAAGACATAAACGCATTAGAGAGCCGAGTGGAAATGTCACCCCAGGGCCCCAGAGCCTTGACTGAGAGGCGGGCTCCCAAAGGTGGTGGTGGGGACACAGCTTCGCCCTTGTTGCGCGTCAGCTGAGGGGTAAGAGGGAACAGAACCGCCCTGGGGGGACGGGATCAGCACTCACATCTCCAGAAAGTCAGAGCTCCCTTGGTGGCAGGAGCCATGCCTCCAGGGCCGGATGCATGAGCCAGTCCTGATGTGACGCACAGAAGAAAAAGGCTAAAGATTTTCCCGGGGGCAGGAGGGTGCTAAGGAGAGAACGCAAGACTCAACCTGATGGAACTGGGCTCTGCCGCTGGACGGGCCACTTCCCGTTCCGGGTGGGCACCTTCCACACCCTGGTCTGCAAGTGTGCACAGAACCCACCCGGCCAGGCTGCCAGGGGCACACGGTGGGAAATATCTACAGTGTGGCCGTCTAGCCAAATCCAGCTCACTGCCTGTGAGCTAAGAATGATTTCACATTTCTAAATGTTTTTTTTCCTAAAGAAGACTATTTTGTGACACATAAACATTAGATTAAATTCAAATTTCAATGTCCATAGATAAGTTTTATCAGAACACAGCCACGCCCGACTGTGGGGGGGGGGGTGCCGCCTTTACCCCCCCACCCCCCGCAAGGGCAGAGCTGAAACAGACTGGGCGGGGGGGAGGGGGGAACCCGCACAGCTGAATTCCTGACTGTCTAGTTCCTCACAGAAAAGATTTACTAGCCTTGGGTCTAGAGTCAAGAGACACTTCTTAGTAACTGTCCTTACCACTCCTAGTCTTTCTTTCACGGCACTAGCTCCTAAGGGCCCGGGTTTCACCACCTCGCCTTCAGGGGACATTGGGGGTTGACAGGAATGGAGGGGGAGGCACTACTGACATCTAGTGGGTAGAGGCCGGGGACGCTGAACACTGTGCCGCACACAGGACAGCCCCCTGCCTACCCAGGCCCACTGGCAACAGTGCCGACATTGAGATGCCCTTCCAGAAGGCCCCGAAGGAGTTAAGGGAAAGGAGGCGGACACTTACTCAGCGCGGCAACGGCGCTGTGTCAGGGCCCAAGGTGTACGTTCACGTCTCGTTTATGGAGGAGGGAACCTCTAGAGGTTCGGCCAAGGCTGGTCACTGGCCCAACGCAGACCAACGGAGGCTGTGCGGGAGGCTGAATCCGTTTCCGCCTGTCCCAACACCTTTCTCCTTCTGCTGCACATGGCACTGATCCTTGAAGACAGCCGAGTTTCCAAAGGTACGCGGGTGTCAGCTCTTACCCCCCTAGTCTCTCTCTCCCGGGGGGTGGGCATGGTCTTGGCTGGGAGGGTTATGTGAAGCCGAAAGAGGAGCCCTCCCCGTGCCTAAGGCAGCCTCCTGTGTGCAGACGTGGCCTCATGGGGACTGTCAAGCAAGGCGTGAGGTTGGGGTCCAGCGGGAGTTAAGTGGTTGGGGGTCAGGGGTCCAGGAGACTGTAGTCTGGAAATAATGCGTTTCTTAAGAAAAGCTCCATAATAGGTATTTCAATGCTTCTATTTTTTCTTAATTTTTATATGCGTATCTATTTTTGAGAGTGAGAGAGACAAAGCATGAGTGGGGAAGGGGCAGAGAGAGAGGGAGACACAGAATCGGAAGCAGGCTCCAGGCTCTGAGCTGTCAGCACAGAGTTCGACGTGGGACTTGAACTCATGAACCATGAGATCATGACCTGAGCTGAAGTCAGTTGCTTAACCAACTGTGCCACCCCGGTGCCCTTTAACAATTCTATTCTTCAATTTTTTTTTTTTTTGAGAGAGAGATAGAGGGAGAGACAGCGTGAGCAGGGGAGGGTCAGAGAGAGAGAGGGAGACACAGAATCCCAAGCAGGCTCCAAGCTCTGAGCTAGCTGTCAGCACTGAGCTCAATGCGGGGCTCAAACTCAAAAGCAGTGAGATCATGGCCTGAGCCGAAGCTGGACGCTTAACCGACTGAGCCACCCAGGCACCCTAACAATTCTATTCTTAAGAGGAAGCACTGTCGACCAGCTTGTAACCTAATGTAATTTTTCTAGAAGTCAGAAAGGCTAACCATTGGGCTTACTCAGCCAAGAAGCAGACGCCACTGGCTGGCATGGAGCAACTCCTGCATTATCAGAATGACCTCTTAGAGGAGGGGAGAATCATTGTGTGTGGGGCTGACCCGTACGCCTACCCATACAGAGTAACAGGACACCTCCTGGAACAGAGAGAGGCAATATGGGTAGTTATTCCACGTAAGACGTTAGTAACCACAAAAGTGAAAAAAAAATGTAGCATTCTACCAAGCTCTAAAAGTCCTCTCCCTGCTTTCAAAGCCCTTCTAGCTGTTAAAGGAAGTTGGCAACATCTAACAGGCTGAGGTAGATGGAGAGTTGGATTTGCAAACTCTGCAGACCCTCTGGCGTTTGAATAAAGGACGGACACGGCCTCTTATCCGCTCCGTCTCCCAGAGCAGCAGTGGCCATCTTCACACCACTGAGTGACCTGGGCCCTGGCACCGAGGAAAACTCAGAGCCCATCATCAAAGGTGTCTGACCTTGCTCTACTGGATGCCAAGTGCCGTACGGAGCGCTGAGAGCCTGAAGCTACAGCCCCCAGGGAAGACACGGGTTGGTGGGAGTAGAAGGAATCTGCAGTAGCAATGAACGCTACCGTCACGGGAGAGTGAAAGAGCTGAGTCCCACATTGTGGGGGGCTGGGGTCCAACGACAAGCCAGGGGACAGCGGTACCTGAGGCAGAGTCTAAAGTAACCTTCGAAATGCCTTATGGTTTCCATGCTTTTTATGCAAGCTCAGCATGGCCATGTCTTCTCTCCAGAACATTCCTGGGTGGAACGTAGCTGAGTTGGTTTTCTTTGAACAGCCCTGCTATGAAATAATACCCACGTGAGAGAACTAGCATTGCTCTCGGGCAGGCTTGCCCTGCAAGAGGCTGAAGGAGCTAAGGGCTCAGAAGACGCAGCTTCGCCCCCATGCCCACCCTCATGCTCCGGGGGGAGATCAGGGCATGGACATTTGATCTAGAATCTGTGCGTGTACATGGGCTCGATCTGCACATGTCAGGGATGTGCACAGTGGGACTGCGTATCACAGAGATGTGTGTATCTTCAAGGATAAAGGCATTAGAAGGACCAACTTGGGAAGCTTAAGATAGTTTAAGAGAAGGTACAATTTGGGGCACCTGGGTGGCTCAGCTGGTTGAGCATCTGGCTTTGTTTCAGGTCATGATCTCACAGTTCGTGGGTTCGAGCCCCATGTTGGGGAGCCTGCTTTGAATTCTGTGTCCCCCTCCGTCTCTGTCCCACCTCCACTTGCTCTCTGTCTCCCTCTCAAAAATAAACATGAGAGGGGGGTGGGAGGGAGGGAGAGAGAGAGAAGGTACAATTTAAGCTGGGGCTTCAGGTGTCAGGGACACAGCATATGCCAAGAATGGCGTATTTAGGCAGCAGGGTGCCCAGGATGAGCTCGATGGCCGGGGGGTAGATCAGGGCCTTCAGCATCAGGACAGCCCAGCCTCTGACGCATCTTGGGCATCGTCAAGGAACCTGGATTTGAGGTCAGATACCACAGGTGGCTTCTGACGGGGCGGGGAAGCAGGAAGGTGACAGGCTCAAGCTGTGTCTTCGACAACCTGCCCTGCTTGCATTTATAGAATGTCTGGAGCAGAGAAGGACTAATAAGCCATGGTGGGGAAGGGACACGCGGTAGACAAACGGGCCAGTGGACTCAACAGATGTCTCCAGCCTCATGATCTGAGGGAGGAAGTGAGATGACAGTCTTCTCCTATGAAATAAGTAGGCTATTAAATAAAGTAGAGAAGACGGACACGGGGATGTGTCCACTTAGGGCACAGCACATTTAAAGTAATTGGAAACTTTCAACTGGAGACTCCTGGAATCCATGAGATGTCAGGACCAACTCTCAGAAATGAAGGCCAGGTGAGTGATGTGGATTTTAAGTCCGTGTATGTTAGACAACATACTGCGGTCATCACATGAAATGTTTCTGGCGTGTCCCTCACAGCGGGAGGTGGGGGGGTGGCTAATGTTGCTGCAGTCATCCCTGCGAACAGACCCCCCCCCACCATTCTAGGGGGACAGTGAGGCCACAGAAGTGAATGACGCAGCCGGTGGGAGCCCTCAGTCAGAAGAAAGTCAGCAGAAACCAACAGTTAAAGGACAAAGCCAAAAAGAGGAATAAAAAGCAAGAATTAAAAACATATGGGGGAAAACGAGAGAACAGGGTCTCAGGAGCCAAAGGAAGTGAGAGTTTCAAAGGAGAGTGAATCACTGTCAAGATAAGTAAGACGCAGAGTGAAAGGCACGGGCTGGCTTTGGACGTCAGGAGGCTACCTATGACCTTGGCCAAGAGCCGTGGTTCGGAGGAAATGCTGGGAGACGGGGCTGCTACTGGCGGGGGTGGGGAGCGTGGGAACACAGGGGGAGGCGAGCACCCCGCACCCCCCCATGTGAGAAGTCTCCCGGAAGGGCTGACGCAGATGGTTACTTGAAGGAGAAGCAAGGCTCCTTTCAATGCATGGAGCAGAATCTACTTCTGCCGTTTTAATTAGCTGCTATTTGATATTTGCTATCTGAGCCCCACAATATGCTAAGGGAAGATTTGGTTTCATGTTCTAATCCACTTGCCTTTTTATTTTCCATTTCACACACTATTTCCGTACATTCATTCTCACGTGAGAAAGCTGGAAGTTGGAAATTTCCTGGAGCATCAGAGGCTGAGCTCGACTGAGGTTAGCTCCTGATCGATCACATCGTGACGTGCCTTCCCTGGGCCCACAAGACACGAAATCGGAGCTGGGTCCCTAAAGCACTTTACACTTGTGGTACCATCTCCCGTTTGTGTAGCGGGTTTTAGTTCCCAGCCTAATTTTATAGCCATCGCTTCATCTCACTCCTATAAGGACCCTAAGAGGGGAGGAAAGCAGACTGGCTTACCTCATGCTATAGACCAGAACAGCAGCGAGCAAACAAAGAAAATGCTGGAATCTCTCCAACGCATGCAAGGTCACATTCTATCCCCGCCTTCACTCTTTCAAGTAAATTATCAGTGGCAATGATGGCTTGGTCCTTGGTTTGTAAAGGACCTAATAATATCCCCATCCAGATATATTTCGATGACAGAGGGGAGGGCTATGTGTGGAACGGGACAGTACTTTTGCCTACATCAGCTCAGTCGGGTTGACCAGCACTCCGGCAATTTCCAATAGTGCAAGGCTTCTTCTAATCTGGTGTGCTCATGAGAATCTCCGTGGGGCACTTGATAGAAAGAAAGATGCCTGGGTCTCCCCCACATCAATCCCACTCTCAAAGAGACTGGCTGAATAGAAAGCTACAGGATAGCAAAGAATAAAATAGCAGAGCAGAAAAACGGGAATGTCAATCTACGACTCCGTATCCTAAGGTACAGCGGGCATACTTGGGTGGCAAAAATATCCATGAGTGTATGTTTTGCATACCTGAGGATACACTCTGTCAATGCAGTCTAACATGAAAATGTGGGCAGTGCTATCTGATAATAAGGCAAGACACGCATGTACGCCATTAGCCAGAATCCCTCTCCTCACAACAGGTACGCACAGCTCCCTCATGGAGAATTACGGCACACGTGTACAAGCATGTCACATGCACCCTTTTCCATGCAGGCGCTTAGTGGTTAACTACCACATGTGGGTGCACGTCACAATCACACAGTCATAAGGCTGATTTCAGGAGCCCCGTGGCATTATGACAAAATGCTGTTCCCCAGATCACATCAGTCCCTAGTCCCTTAAATAGTTGCGTGTGCTAGGTATGTGCCTACCACCTGCCTGGTTCTAATCTGGAGGCAGAGGCGCTGAGACAGTCATCAGATAATAATGGTTTTCTACGTTTTCTATAAAGATGGTGCTGGTGTCCCCCATAGTCCTCGGGTTGTAAACATGGCCAGAAGTAGTAGACGTGCCTCATGATGTCTGCAAGACGGCTGGCTGGCAGGAAAGATGAAGCTGGAGGTCAGAAACCAGAGCCCGCCTGAATTGGTCCATTCCAGGGGCGTGTCGAGAACACTCATCGGGTTGTGCTCTGACACACTCCCCAGGGAGGGGTGCCGGATAAAACGGAGGACACCAGTTAAATGGGTATTTCAAAAACAACAACACCCCAAATACTGCATGGGACAGACGGATAAAAAAAAAAATTCACTGTCTGAAGCCCATAACAGCTCCTGTAAGGACGCAGGTCTGAATCAAACTGACTCCATGACAGGCTTCAAGTTTCCCCTCTGACCTCGGAGGCCTAGCTGTTGGTTTCTCAGAATCATGAGACAATAGAAGGGCACACATTGCCCAAGGAAGGAGGGACCACCCTTGTGACACCCAATCAGGAAAGGCCAGCTAACACCCTTAACATTTCTAAGGGTGGGTCTAAAAACAGAAGCTATAGATAATCACCTATTGCTTACGGCTTGTCACGTCCTACGTGAGGGTCCTGGGTCCACTCTGTAATTGGCCAGTACTCTACTTCTAATAATAATAGGCGATAGTGATTGGGTACCTGTACCTGTGTCACAATTTCCTGTAACTCCCCCTTCCCGAACCCATAAAAAGCCCTACCCGCCTTTGTTCGGGGCTCTCAGCATGGATCCACCACGTTGGTGAGGTCTGTGAGCCCGAGCTTATGAGCCCGTAAGAATAAAGCCCTTTGCTTTTGCATGTGTGACTCGGTCTCCCTGGTGGTCTCTGGTTTTTGGGGGCGATAATGAAAACCTGGGCATAACACTCCCACCACCCAAGAAACTTTAGAGAGTTCCATATTTTTGCACTATTAATTAGCACCTATCAATATTTTAAAGGCATGCTTTCTGAAATGGCATACTCCTCTTTGCTTCATCTCATATCATTTCTAATTTTTCAGATTAATGGCATGATGAAATATTCTTTAATGTCTTAAGTTTTTCATCCAGAAGACACCATCGATACCACCGTGAGTGACTTATATGCTGTATATTAAATTTGCAATAGCTTCTATGAAGTGGAAATATTCAAAAAGTGTAGATTTGGCATTTGGATCCTTTAACCAAACCTTCTACCTTTCTGCTTGCTCACTTCCAACTGAGAGCCTCTCTAGAAAACAAATGAGTGATGTAAATCATATTATCATTACTCACATAAAGGTGGCCTACTGCGGCCCTTCTAGAAAGCCACAGAGGATTTTCACAATCTCGGCTGCTCTTTAAAAAAGAATCTGTTTTCTATTATGAAAAATAACCTAAAAATAGTTCCACGTAACACAAGGACAAAGCCATCTGTGTGATCTCTCCAAAGAGCTCAGATTTCTATAGATTTTTATCACTCTCCAACTGTTCCAACAAGTTCTGAAATTTAAGAAAGTTGTGTAGATTTGGCACCTAAAACTCACTGAAATATCAAATTTAATCACTAATGGTTCAATTGTATATTATTCTTTTACATCATAGAGGGCTCAAATCAAATATGTATCAGTGTAAACAAAGCACAAAACTGCATTAAAACTCATACAAATTTTTGAAAAAGTCACATTAACGTGTTTCTACCGATAATCAATAAAACCAAAATGCTGAGATAGACATGAATACAGAAAAATGCCCAGCCCTCAAATAAAACAGACACACAAACTGTCTGTCTGGAAACGTTATCACCGGTGTGTGTTTGAAAAGTAACTTTTAACAGATGTAAATGACGCTGGGCTGTTCATCAAGACTGTCCCTCTACAAAATTTCACTCTGTAAGAATAAAGTCAACATTAAAGCAAAGACAAAGCTGGAACAAAAGAAAATGAACGCAGTTAACGTGATTGGCGAGAAAACAAAGCAACTGACCTTTGAGTGGATGCTCCCCACGGGGTCCCAGAGGGCTCCGTTCAAGAGAGAGACCCGAACTCCTTCATAAGCTCCTCCCTGGCCCTTTCTTCCGGCCTGCTGCATGGACGGTGCTAATTTGCTGCCCAGGTTCACCCCTGCATCAAAAAGAAAACAGCCCATTCTTCATTCTTGTCAGGAAGAGCTTGGCATCAGAAACTCATGACATAAACGACTCCATTGAAAATATATGGAAGTTGAAGACCAAGGAAACAGCATTCTCTCCTAAGTCATGGTCACTGTTGGAGGTGACAAATTCTCTGTCAATCTAATCAAACACTTTTGTGACTCAAACCAAAGCTCAGTTTTCCCCTCCAAATCCTATGGCATGTGCTGGGTGATGATCAGAGTCAAAGTGTATAATTCTGTCCTTCCACAAGCAACAAAATCACACCAAGTAGTGACTGTTTCAATGATGAATGAATGCTTTGCTTAAGATCCGCTCTCTATGAAACATCCCAAGGCTTTAGCTGTATTAAGACTAAATCCATTTACTTAAGTCCTAGTGAATCAGCTCAGCCCAATGCCAAGTCTCCTCTCCGTACTTACAGAGGCTAATTTTACATGCTTCAGTAAGTGAGTCTATAGACAAAATTAATTTGCCAGTTCAGACTGACAAGACTGAGTTATGTAAAAAAATAAAAAATTAAGTCATTCAATAAACTATTATATGATCTTGTTTCTTGGGGTCCTGTCGAACTGGTTAATGTACCGACACAGGTTCAATTGAGCCCCATATCCATAAACAATCCTAATGGAAAGTATAACATTTTCTCTCTTCTGGAGTGTGTATCCCGTCCTTAACAAGTACAGTAATTTCTCCGGGCTCGCTCTCCTATGAGGTCACGTTCCTGCTATGTGGTGCGGCCACAGCGTGCCCCTCAAGGTAAAGGATGGGAACAGATTCCCTCACATGTTATTCCCATTTCTTCAACCAGGACTCATAATTTTCAGGACTGAGTCATAATAGCACTGTTTTAAGTTACTAAGGAGTTCACGTTTATTGGGCACAAATGGTATTGAAATTTTAATCCTAGACATTTTACAGTTCCCCAAATACTTTTAAATCCACACCATTTTGTCATTCTCGATGTGGAAGCCTGCGGTTAGATTCAGGTTACAAATGGGTCACTACTTGAATATAAGCTGTCTGACACAGCCGCTCGGGAAGATTCTCAAGCTGGTCACAGGCATTTAGAACTCCCAGGGGTTGAGGGGCCACGGGAACACGGATGAGCGGAACGTTGGGGAGATGGCCTGTGGCGGAGGGGGTGAGTGGGCCTGGCGGCCATGAGGGATTGGGGGGGAGAGGACCATGAGCCACGTGAACAAGGAGAGGAAAGCACGTGGTATTCAGGGCTGAGATGAGCTGTTTTTGGGGATGAACCCTCATTCAAGTGAGGAGGGTTCCGGCCATGCAACCAGAGGGGCCGCTCCGGGTGGTGACATCGTGAACACTGGTGGAAGGCTGGATCAAAGTGGAAAGAACTGCTATCCAAATGGAAGATTCCAGAATCCCTTCTCCTGGCTGCAGAGGGAGCCGTCACTGGCAGCATAGAGATGGTGCCTAAATAATCCTCCTGCACCAGCTTGATTCATGCCCTTCAGTGTGCCCCCCGGTCATGTAACATCACTGCAAGTAGGGGCTGAGGGGTAACACGTCCCTGAGCGCTGGTCCTGACTCCTCCATGTGTCGCTGGGGGTCTCCGGTCCAGCTGTCTGCCCACTTGGTTCCTTCACTCATTCACTTGCTCACTCAACGACTATTGAATCCCTGCCCGCACGCTGATGTCTTCCATTCAAAAGCCCATTGTTTCCGCTTTGGCCTGGTATGCCCTAATGTCCCCTGGAGCCGGTCCCCCTGCTTACACGGGTGGGACCTTCATTTCGTAAATGTCACTTCACCCCAGAAGACTCCGTTCTCTCCATTCTGCGCATCTAAGACAGGGACACAGATCTGTGTACTTGTACTGGAGGGAAGATGAACAGGCAACAGCATTTTAGAGAGCAGCCCGGACCCAGGTCTCTTGCTCTGGACCCTCGGAAAGATTCCCAAATTGGAATTTACTGAACGTGCGTGCTAATCTAGTTATATTGCTTCTGCTGAGCCAGACTACAGAGTGTAATTAGCTGAATTTATCTTAAAAGAGAGGTGTGCTATTTGAATTGGACTAAGGGGGCTTTGAAATACCAACAACTATAGGATAAAAACTGGAGATCGGTCTGAACTTTCCCCTAAACTGATAAAAACCACGCCGCATGCCAAGAGTCGCTGTGGCCTCTATGTTAATCTTTTGAAAAGTCAGGCAAAACTGTTAAGAAAGTGACTGCAAGCATTGAAAAATTTTTCTCTACAAAAGCAAACCAATTTGATTATAAGCGCCTCCTGGCAGTTAGATTTCCAACGCAAGTGAATGGTTAACTTGAGTAGTCAGTCACAAATTCGGTTGCCCAAGGGCTCGTTAAATCCAAAACAGGAGCTCTGCCTCACCCACCACCCAGCCACAGGGGCCCAAGACGGGGTGCTTTCCAGGGCGTACCAGGCACGCTGCACAAAAGACCTGGAAGAGGCCTTCGCCAGCCCCAGACACTCGGGGACCACAGTCTCTGCATGTGACAGAACGCACTTGAGACGGCACCACGCAGCCCAGGTCTCCTGGGTGAACCATTAGCATAACTTGGCCAGCAGGGGAGGAAGGGTAGAACGTCTACACCCCTGATTTGGGGGAAGCCGGGAAGCTTTGTGGGGCCTCCTATCTGATAATCAGGCTGAAGCTGCGCACACCGAACCCAGGAACGTCCTCAGGCCCCTGGATCTCTTTCCTCCGAGACTCCTGGTAGCAGAGAAACAGTCATCTCCTCTCCCGAAGGCAAAATGTTCCAGCCACCAAACATTTCCCTTTTCACCTACATATGCCATCATCGTAATCCAAAATCATGTCCTTTTTGGCTGGATTGTTTTTGTCTATGAGGCTTTATTTCTAAATATTCCAGGGAGAATTTGGAGGCAGGCTCTGCCGGCACTCGGACAATGTTGTGCAACCTTTTTAAGAAATTGAGTAACGGTATTTACTTGCTGAGCACAGCATTTATTATCTATGTACATGGATAATGAAGCCATCCCTCCACTTTTTAATTGGTTGCACAGTGTCCCCCCAGCAGTATCTGTAGGCAGAAGACCGTTTCTTATGAGCTTTGCTTATGAATTTATACACTGGTATTTCTTTTAGATGATGCAAATAAAAATTTTATTTGTGCTGCATGGGTAGACAGAATAAATTATACACAGCTGTGAGATATCAGAATGTATTTTATGGATGATCTTGTTGACAAACCATAAAAGCAGGTCCTGAGTGATGCGTACATTCAAGCCCTAGAAACCCAGGGGGAAAAATAGGACCTTATAAAATAGACAGTTTGCATGCCTTTTGTTTTTCCTAATATTTGGGCATCAACAAAACTCGGTTGCCTGGATAGAAAATAACGAATAGCTTACAGTGAGGAGGAACTTCTGACTTTTCGTCTATTGGGGAACCAAACACCGCTGGCCAGTTTGATAAAACGGCCAGTTTTCTTCAGTCTCGTGGTGGGAAAAAAGCATATTAGACGGTTTGGTTTCTCACACAATTATCTTCTGCAATAACATGTGTGTCTGTTTTGCTTGTGACCTCAGCGGAGGTTTTCATCTTCGGACCTGACCATGGCCGGTCAAGAGGGGAAAGATCGAAGACTTGATTCTGTCGGCAAGAAAGAATCCTCACAGGGATGGCTTTTAAGGTCTTGGAAATAAACCGGTAGTGAAGACACTCCCCCAAAGTGACTTTGGATCCCCCTCCCCCTGCACCTCGCCACCATGTGCGTCACCCAGAGCCTGGCTGCCCGTGGAGGTCCTGCTCCATCCCGCTCTGGCCAAGTCTCCTTTGCCTGCCTTAGTAAGGGAATGGCAGCCTGGCGCCCAAGCAGGGGGTCAGCCCCACAGAGGTGGAGAGCGGTGTGGAGCTCCGAGACAGGGAACAGTGGCCAACTTGGAGCAGCAAGGCCGAGCCCTGCTCTCGAGTTCTCGGGTCTGTGCGCCCCAGGCCTGCCCTTGACGTTCCGTCTGCCCTCTCCAGAATGGGAAGCGCATTCTCTCCCTTCTGGAGTCTTACAGGGCTAAGGAAGCTCAACACAGTCCAAGGGCTTTCAAAAAAGCTCAGTGCATGGAATCAGGTGAGGATGTCCAAATCCACATTTCTAGACTGCTAGCCAGTGTTTGACCAAATCACACGGACTGTGGGAAAATGACCACTGGCTATTGATCATTAGAAAATGCTGGGTTTAGGTACTGGTGGGTATTGGCTCAGGCCATCCAGGGGAGCACTGGGGAAGCAGACTCTGATGAGATTACTAATCAAGAGAAAACTTAAACATCACACCTGAAGTTCTGCCTTTCCCCTACATGGAGCTAGGAGAGAAGAATTGATCTGAGGCACTAAAAGTAGGATTAAGATGAATATTCTTTTGAAAATCTAGCTAGAGGTGGGGGAGAAGAAAGGATGAGGTGGCCATTATGAGCTACAAAACAATCTGGGGAGATGGCTTTGGAAACTCGTAAGGTATTTTCCTTAGCCCCAAATATGCAAGAGTTAAAAAAAAATTTATAGAACGGACTGAACCGCTCCTTGCTGCAGGAAACACAGTGGCAACACTCCCATAAAACACACATATATTTCCTTGGTTCAGATTCCTATCTGCAGTCTTACCAAATAATAACGTCACTCTTCCATTTCATATGCAGACTCCCTGGGTGGAAATTAGGAATGTGATTTTAAGCCGTTTTTTCATAGGTTTATTTTATTTTTATTTGGGGGGGGTGGGGCTGAGAGAAAAGAGAGGGGGAGAGACAGAATCCCTGGTAGGCTTGACACTGTCAATGCAGAGCCCGATGCGGGGCTCAAATCCACAAACCGTGAGATCATGACCGGAGCCGAAACCAAAAGTCAGATGCTTAACTGACTAAGCTGCCCAGGTGCCCCAGGAATGTGGTTTTAAAATGACAGCCCGGGGATGCTCAAAAGAACCATGGCAAAAGTTCATTGGAAAAGAGTCACTGTATAGTGGAAAAACCTGAAAAACACTACTTCAGCCAGATGATCAAGAGTAACAAACAGCCATGTCCTGTTGTTCGTACGTACCTTTTGTAAGACGTGAAAAAAGGACACTTTGCCTCTGTAGTCTTACTCCCCAAAACCTACGACCCCAGTCTGACCTGAGACACATGACAAAAGAGGGGCGTCCTACAACACACGTGACCGGCACACCTCGAAACTGTCAAGGTCATCGAAGACAAGTGCTCTAAGACACCTTCACAGCCTAGAGGAGACAGGACAACTACATGTCATCTGGGGTCCCAAACTGCATGGGATGGAGACAGAAAAAGAACGAGATAACAAGGAAATTTGAATGAAGTATGAGCTTCAGCTGAAAAGGTACCAATTTGTGTTCTTCAGTTGTAATAAAGGTATAATTTTAACATAAGATGTTCATACCAGGAAAGTGGAGGTGGGGAAGATGGAAACAATCTATAGGGTCTTCTCCATTTTCCTACAAATCCAAAACTGGCCTTAAAAATAAAGTCCACTGGGGCAGAGGGGTGGCTCAGTAGGTTGAGCATCTGACTCTTGATTTCGGCTCAGGTCATGATCCCAGGGTCATGGGATCGAGCCCCACATCAGGCTCTGCATGGAGTGTGGAGCCTGCTTGGGATTCTCTCTCTCTCCCCCCCCCCCCACTCTGTCCCTCCTCTCCCCTTGTTCTCTCTCTAAAAATTAAAAAAAAATTAAAGAAGTAAAATAAAATAAAGTCTAGCAATTATTTTTAAAACTTAATCTGAATCTTGCCGGAATAATGTCGTTCTGGAGAAATTCAGTATTGAAAGTTCAGAGACGCCTAGTGACCATGGAGGGCTCCAAACACCGGCAAACTAGGGTGCGGTCCCTTCATTGTTACACTGCTCTTCATTCAGGTGGAAGAAGAAGACAAGGCAGCCTCAGTCAAGTGAGAAGCATCAAGTAACTGACAAGGTCTCCTAGAGCATGAAAAGGCAGCGCCTTATGTGAACGTAGTTGGTCCTCAAGCAATTGAAAGGCCTCCCTACATACTCCAGATGCTCTAGAGAACACCGAAACAATAAGTCGCTGTAAAATTTTCAAAATTTGGGGATTACTGGCTACAAGGAGAGTACAGAAGCAAAAAGTTGGTTTAGGAAGGTGATACCCAGTGACAGTCACATAAATAGTTTGATAAAAGGATGCAGAATCAGATTCTCTCAGAGCCGAAGGTTCTACTTATCCAGGCTGGCAGGCTAAATTATCAAGATGAAGCCCGGTGTAAAAGCAGCAGCCAGTGTCCTGAGGCAGAAGCCACATGTTGCACCCCTCACAGGCCACGCATGGATGGATGATCTTGGGCAAGTGCCTCCTACCTGACACTCAGACTTTTTATGCATCTGGGAGGCGATGGGACCGTCATCTACCGCAGAAGGCTGGCAAGAGGATCAAGTGAGATCATGGAAGCAAAGTGTACATGGGTGTCACTTAACTTAGTTTTTGTTTGTTTTAAAATCACTGTTTGAAAAGAAATAAACCAAAATGCTCTTCCAGGATTTTTCTGGGTGTTGGGGCTGGCTATGAGTTCCTTGTTTTTCTTCTTGATGTTTTTGTATGTAGTTCTGGTTTTTCCAGAGTCAGCATGTATTACTTTTATGATGGATAAACTTTTATGACGAATAAAAAATAAACTTTAAAAAATCAATCATTTGGACTCATGACAACAAACCAACTGTTTGCACGTTTTCCTTTCTCACTGGCTTTCCTGGCACCTCAGATACACGCACAGACTTGGGCATGCCAGAGGACACAGCCCACTTGGAAATAAAAGCAATCAAGCACTATGGACCAATTACAATTTTGAAAAGATGTTTCATATGTCATTTCAAAACCCAAACAAAGCTGGTTATAGCTTCCCGTAAATGCTTCAAATGGATTCATACCCCAAGCATCCTTTGTCTCTACTACACAGAAAACTAATTCTTCATGCCCATAGTGAATATGTCTGTGGGGAGCAAAGTCATTGATAACATTAACTTCTTTTTATGCCCTTTGCTGGGCAGTGGAAGCTAGTGCATGGACCACTTTACAAATGGTCAGACTGAATGACACGGTTATATGGATTCTTCTTGAAGCTGCCTAACACTAAATGGCAGAATTAATGGCAAAACCCAAGCCCTTTGCATTTCAAATACACTCATTCACTTTGCCCTTCACACCAGGGACAGGTATGTGCTGCGGGAATTCATTTGATTACTTCTGGGGGCTGGGAGGGAGGCAGAATTTTCCCAAGTTCACTTTGCAAGAAATGGTCTAAATGGCAACAAATGGAATCCATGATTAAAACCCATACTCTAGGAGCCACTTTGGAAAGTTAACAGGAAAGGAACAAAAGTGAAAATGAGTTTATTCCACCCACTACTGGAAACTTAGCAAACGGAAGTATGCTCCAGTGAGGGAGCGGTCACCTGCCCTCTGCACAAAAAGCTCAGGTCCATCTGAGGGCTCTTTCGCATTTCCTTGCTGCACCACTGCCCACTGCTGACCATCTTCTACCAGCATATGTGCTGATCTGGCAGCACCTGCCTGTTCCCTGACCCTGTCTTGCCCTGTTCCACCCATCCTCTATTTCTCCAGCCTTCTTCTCTCCTTGGGGTCCCTGAACTGCCCCCAAGTCGCAGCTCTGGGCCATCTTCCCTCTCTACTCTGACTGCCCCCCACAGCACTCAGTAATGTTAAGCTGATGTTGCCCAAATCAATATTTTCCCATCCGACCAACTCAGCCAAGTGCAGTCTGTATTACAGTACCTACCAGGCATATTAATTCCTATGTCTTGTTGCCAACATCTTCTCAAATTTGGCACATTTAAAAATCAAAGGTTTCCTACCCCATGACCCAGCATTTGCTCTACTAGGAATTTATCCATAGGATACAAAAATACTGATTCAAAGGGGCACATGCACCCCAACGTTTATAGCAGCAATATCAACAATAGCCAACTTATGGAAGGAGCCCAAATGTCCGTCAACTAATGAATGGATCAAGAAGATGTGGTGCATATACATTAGAATACTACTTGGCTATGAAAAAGAAACTAATCTTGCCATTTGCAACAATGTGGATGGAACTAGAGTGTTCTATGTTAAGCGAAGTTAAGTCAGTCAGAGAAAGATACCATAGGATTTTGCTTATATGTGGAATTGAGAAACTCAACAGATGAACAGAGGGAAAGGTTAGGAAAAATAAGATAAAAACAGAGGGGGAAGCAAACCCTAAGAGCTTCTTAAATGTAGAGAACAAACTGAGGGTGGCTGGAGGGGAGGTGGGTAGGGAGATGGGCCAGATAGATGGGTGATGGCCATTAAGGAAGGTACTTATTGGGATGAACACTGGGTGTCAGTGTAAGAGATGAATCACTGGTTCTACTCCTGAAGCCATGACTACATTGTATGTTAACTAACTTGAATGTAAATTTTAAAAAATCAAAGGTTTCCTTCCACTCCCCAGTCAGAAAACAAAGCATTCTGTACCACGTGTCTCGCCATTGCTACCAGCATTCACTGCTCCTTAAGTCGCGTGGTCACACGGCCGGTGGTCTGACGCAGCCCTTTCTCATGACCCACAGTCAACAAATCCAACGAGCTTCTTTGTGCTTTGTTTTTATCTCTTTGTTTTCTAAAAATCCTCCCACTTCTTAACTGAGTCCTTCCAGGCAGCCTCATCACCTACCCGTCACTCTCTTCCAATCTTAAAGGAGAGGGACATTTGAAAAGAGCAAAAATGCACAGCATGGTTTTCCATCAAGAGAACTTGCCGTAAATGCCCTGAGGCAGTAGAGAGCAGTCAGTGGGGCTACCATGGAGCGGATGGCGGGATGGAGAGAGATGTGAGCAGCAGCACAGGTGGTAAACATGGTGGGTCTTCCAACGCAGACTTTGGATGTTATTTGAGTGCAGTGGAAAGGCATTTTAGAGTTTTTAAGTCGAGTAAATAACTCACATTGGAAACATTGTCTCTATGAGAATGGAGAGTATGAAGGCTGGAGAACAGATAACTGAGAATCATTCGTAGGACAAAGATGTGGCGTTGAGCACAGGTGACGTCATTAATAAGCACTTATTGATCACAAGGGTGAACGCTAATTGAACAACTGCTATGCACCAAGCCCCACACTAACCCTTTAAAATTTGTTTTTTTTTTAATGTTTTTTATTTATTTTTGAGAGACAGAGAGAGACAGCACGAACAAGGGAGGGTCAGAGAGAGAGGGAGACACAGAATCCGAAGCAGGTTCCAGGCTCTGAGCTAGCTGTCAGCACAGAGCCCGACGCGGGGCTCAAACCCACAAATCATGAGATCATGACCTGAGCCGAAGCCGGACACTTAACCGACTGAGCCACCCGGGCGCCCCAGTTTAACTTGTTTTAACTGCACAACACCCTCTGATGTTTATCGTTCAGTACATGAGAAAACAGGCACAGAGAAATGAAGCCCTTGGTCAAACACATGATGAAGCCCTGAGGTCATCAACACAGCCAAGTTCTAGGATCTGTGCTCTATCCATCCTGTCTGATACATTAACAATCACTCCGGCCTAGAAACACGAGGAATGAAATTCAATTCCTTCTTTGTCCTAAAGCCCTAGAACTCCATCCCCTGATCACCCCATGTTGCTCACTGTTATGACCACACCGACCACCTTCCCACCACTTCCATGTGCCCAGCTATGTCCTGCCTCACATTCTTTGCATTTGCTGCTCCCTCTGCTGAACATCTCAACCCTCAAACTTCTGCCTGACCCCAAATCTCATGACTCATGTCTCAGCTCAGATGTTACTACTTCAGGGAAGCTTCCCCAACCCAGGATCTTCTCCAAACCACCATCCTATGTTTTCCTTTCACACAACTGTAAGTACCTGAACTTGTCTTATTTATCCTTTTGTCTGCCCTCACCTCCTTGACTCCCAATCTAAAACCTTGAGAGGTTGGGGTGCCTAGGTGGCTTAGTCACTTAAGTGTCTGGCTCTTGGTTCTGGCTCAGGTCAGCACCTCATGGCTCATGGGTTCACGCCCCACACCAGGCTGTGCTGACAGCAGGGAGCCTGCTTGGAATTCTCGGTTCCCCTCTCTCTCTGCCCCTCCCCTGCTTGCACTCTATCTCTCTCAAAATAAATAAATAAATAAATATTTTTTTAAAAAACTCAAGAAGTAGGTCCCTTGTCTGTCAAATTCACTACTATGTCCTCATGTGAAGACAAGTCTTCATTTAATGGATTATTATCAAACAAATGAAAAGTTCCCGCAGCCTCATTGTGATCCTAATGACACAGGGGAGGGGGCCAGGTCTTGGTTCTCATCTTGGAGGTTCTGACAGGTGATTCTTAGCTTGCCCAGCAATTTCCGGTCTCTTGCAGGTCAATGCACAGAACCCAACCCACATATGTCTTACTCATAAGCCAGAATTCCAATTTACTTATTTTTAATGAGAAAGAACTGCCAAGACAACCAGAATCCCCGTCTAAGGCATTTTGTTCATTATCTTCCCAGCAGGAAATCTTCCTTGAAAAGCCAAATTAAGATCAGAACAGGGAACTGAGGGACCTTAATAGAAAGTGTGGTCATGGGAGACTATTTCCCTCTCTCCTCAAGAGTGTGGGCCTGCCACGCTAGCCAGAGGGGAGCTGAATCCCAGCCCGTGTGCTGTGTGCACACCCAAGGCAGGTAAGCACGGGCTGATTATCTGGATGTGACTCTACAGACTCTGGCTGCTCTCGGAGGCCAGCTCTCAAATACTAACTCATACGCAGTTGACTCTTCTACCACCATTTGGAACACTTCATCCTTTTTATAAGAAAAATGCACTTTGAGTTTTAACTCAGGTAATGGTTTATAGACTTGAAACCCTGTGTGTGTGTGTGTGTGTGTGTGTGTGTGTGTGTGTGTGTGAGAGAGAGAGAGAGAGAGAGAAAATCTATTCAGAATTCCAAAATGCAACACCTGGCTGATAGCCTGTGCCTCATGCCCTTGCTACGGGAACTTTTCCTCTCCTCTCGGTCTGCTGGACACTCAGCTATAGGGGCTCCTGTGGTTCAGGCAGTTTGGGGGTGGGGACAGGGCAAGACTGGGGAGTCCTGTACCTAGAGGAAGTAAGGATGGGGGTGAGTGGGAATTAGCCAAGGAATGCCTGCCCAAATCCTGACGACCAAGGGAATAGCGTGGCTATCTGGAGGCAGGTGCAGATAGGATTTTTACAACTTTTCATGTTCTAGTTGTTGCTTTTGCCTGTTGAACTTGAGGGACCCAAATGGGAATCCTAATCTAAATAGTCAAACAGGATAAACAAAACTATTAGAAGACAGGGTTAGAGCCTTGAGTTCGGGCAAGCTTTAATTCCGTGCAATTTGATAAATTTAGTAGGCGTACAGAAATGACGTAGGAGCATTTTTAATCATTTCAACTAGAAATACTTCCGTTCTCGGTTTTTGAAACTGAACAATGTGCATAGCTGTCTTTAAATCCTGGCTTCCTCTTACACAGAGAAAGCCAAAAACAGCAAAGAAAATTGTCCAGTTTAGGAACTTTTCAACAGTTTCCTCCCAGTAGTACCCATCTTCGGTCTGACCTATTCCCCCAAGACAATAGAACTGGCCAATCTCGTAATGGCCAATAAGTACCTTACCAGAGCAAGTGCCTATTTGGATGAGTGTCATTGCCTGGTTTAAAACTCATACTAATGCTGCATTAATTGTTCTAACCGGACTTTTAATGCTCTAGAAAATTAGCTCTCATCTGCCATCCACGGGGCACAGCCTCTCACCGTGGGCGCTACTGGGGGTTTGCCTGGTCTCACCCTCTCCAGGATGGTGCGGTGGCATCGACAAGAGAAGACACAACGTCCCACGGCCTCCCTGCTCAGAGGAGCCCTGGAGGCGGGGAGAATGGGTGCGGAGTGACCCAAGGCCCTCCTGGCCCTTGCTGGATATGAAGCATGACTGTTTTCTGTTTACTCAGCGATGACCGGGCCCGGGCAGGTTGACAAGTCAGTAGCCAACCTTAGCCAAAAAGATCCAGGAGCCAAAAGTTCTAAAAAGCCCTCTAAAAAAACATGTGAGCATTCACAAAGAAAAAAAAAACCCACAATTCCAATTTGTTGTTTTAATGTGCATTTGTCCCTGAAGGTAAGCTTGCTTTTTCATATTTTTATCAGTTATTTTTCATTTCTTAATTTGGGGATTATGTTTTCCTATCTCTTGCCCATTTTTAATTGTCCTAATTTATTTGTATGAAACTTTATGTGTTAAGAATATTTTAAGCAGGTTTATTCCTGAAACGAACAAGCCAACAACTACGGAGTCAACCAGAACCTTCCCCAGGCACCTCCCGTGAGTGGTGATTTCCCGTCTGTGGCAGGGAGGTGGGTAGGGAAGCTGCTGAGAGCCCTGCATCGGTGCCCATGAATCAAGACCAAGTTCAACCTCTGCCTCTCTGGGACCTTTCTATCGTACATAACAGAATACACGATACTTAACCCTTGTTAGAGCTGAGAAAATTATAGGAGAAGATTTATGGAGAGAAAGGCTTAACACCTAATCTGTGGCAGTGCTCAGCCTGAAGTGGCGGTCTTGGAGGGAAGAAAGGAAAGAAAGTTCTTCCGAGTGTCAGTTTCCCGCCAGCTTCCGCACCACGTGCTCCTTCCTTCAATCAGACTTGAATCCGCCTTCATGGAGCACAAGGTCAACCGAAGAGCACTGGCCAGGGGAGCACCGTTAAGGGCACTCAGAGTTGATGTAGAAAACTGACCACAGTAGAGGTGGTCCGGGAGTCTTCACGAAAAGGGTGCCGATTTTACCAGGCTTCGAATGGGTGCAATTTGGGCTTTCACATGTGGGGAGAAGCGGGGGCGCGGAGGGAGGGAGAAGGCGGCCTCTTAGACCACATTCTGGGCTTTCAAACTCACAAAACCTTCATCACTGAGGAATTTTCTGACGGCCACTGTTTATGAGAACAGACAATAAATCAAGATCTCCATAAAGTTGCCAGACACAGCAAACAAAAATATGCCATCCAGTTCTATCTGAATTTCAGATCGATAACCGATGACTCTTTTAAATAGAAAAAAAGTGCAACAGTGGGGACATACTCCCACTAAACATCTCGCGACACTGATCTGACACTCAGACAGAGCAAGGAGTCCTCTGTTTTACTGGCAGCCCTGAGATCCAGGCTTCTTGAATAGCTCACTAGCCCCAAAAGCCAAAAAATGTCAGTCATTTATTAGGAACACATTCTAGTTTCAGAATTTGAAGTTAACACGAGAATGCCAGACGTTAATTATTCTCAGTCAATTCAGAGTGGATGACGGCATTTACTGTGGCACAAAATTTGAGACCAAATAACCCGGTGACATATTTCGAAGGGGAAAGAGACTGTACGCTCCCTCAAAAACACACCTCTTAGGTCACCAGACCCTCTTCTCACAGCCTGCCCTCCCCCCTGCTGCCGGAAGACCAAATCTCTACACAATAGAGAGTTTCATTCGGGGTCCACATGACTCCATCTGTCACCGAAGCACATGTTTGGCCCAGATTGAAAGCCAAAAGCAGCCTAACAAATATTTCAAAACTGAATTTATATCTTTCTAACACATGGTTTATATACAGATATAATACCTAGAGAGCTTTTCAGTTCTCAAATAATATCCTGGCTAAAGTACAAATGATGTCTGCAGCAGACCACAATCCCAAAATTATTTGCTCTTTAAATATGTTAAAGAAAGCGAAGCTCAGGGGTGGGGGGAGGGCTGCCAGAGACGCCTGCTTCAGAATGCAACTGTTACAAGGCAGCAGGGCCCAAATGTATCCGAGGTAAACTAAATATTTGCATAATTCCTTATACAAAGAGGGAGCTCCTTTCTGAAGCCCCAGCCTTAGGATGAAACGAACAAGGTTGCCTAACTTATATTTTAAACATTCTGGGGTGTCTGGGGGGCTTGGTGGGTTGAGTTTCCAACTCTTTAACAATTTTTTAATGTCTATTTATTTTTGAGAGACAGTGAGAGACAGAGTGTGTGAGCAGGGGAGGGGCAGAGAGAGAGGGAGACACAGCATCTGAAGCAGGTTCCAGGCTCCAAGCTGTCAGCAAGGAGCCCGACGCGGGGCTCGAACTTATGAACTATGAGATCATGACCTGAGCCGAAGTTGGATGCCCAACCAACTGAGCCACCCAGGTGCCCCAGAGCGTCCAACTCTTGATTTCAGCTCAGGTCATGATCTCATGGTTCATGGGACTGAGCCCCGCATCAGGCTCTGTGCTGCTTGGGATTCTCTCTCTCCCTCTCTTTCTCTGTCCCTCTGTCCTCTCTCTCAAAACAAACAAACAAACAAACTGAAAAGTTCTGAATATGTCCTCCATCTAGGAAAGCCACCCGACCGTCACGTCTGCGACAACGCACATATGATGTTTCCTTCTTCTGTCCCAAGGCAGAAAAAGTTAGCGTGATGGCTTTCTCTACATGTGAGCGGGGTCAGGTGCACTGACCCGGTCTAAGTGGTCTTCCCTTAAGACAAATTTCTAGATGAAAACCAAGAACTGTTGAAAGACAAATATTTGGTTTTCAGCATCAAAAAAGTCACATGACCGTGGACTTTCTGGTCTCCGTCTCTCTCTCCCCCCACCTGCCTGGTGGCTGGAGACGCAGCCTCAGCCCATCAGGGAGCAGACGGAACATGCCAGAACATCCCAGTAATGCTTCGATACCCTCTCTAACAGAAAGCAGGGTCCCCCCCCCCTTGGCACATGATGAAATTCTACTAACGTTTCCCATGCGTCCCTGAAGATTACTTTCCAAGAGGAGGGCTGGGTGGGGAGCAAAGAAATCATCGCATCGATTTTCTGTGGAAATAATGCAACTTATATTTTTTAACTTGACAGTATCAGTGTAAATCAGAGCCACATGGAGCGAAACTCTTTCCTGAAAACACACGTGTACATGTACGCACACGCACGTGCACACGCGTACGCTTTAGAGCTCTAGAAGGCAGACTTTGAGAAAGGGAGGGGGAGAGAGGACAGGAATTCAGGCCAAAGACAGGGACAGCTGCCTGTGGGGTCGTCCCCACAGGGAAGCTCACCTCCCCCCCACCTCAGGTGACCAGCATGTTAGGAAGTTCCTGCCACAGGGCCTGACTGTGTGCATTTCTTGGAGAACTGTGTATAGCGGCCTCTGTGCAGGGTGTGTGTGTGTGTGTGTGTGTGTGTGTGTGTGTGTGTGTGATAAATGGAGATCTTGTATCCGACGCCTCCCAGCAGTCAGGCACTGTCCGGTTCACACAGTGCCTTCTGCGGGTGACCTTGCCCAACTCAAACTGCCGCAGCGGGCTGTATGCACCCCATTCTCCCAACGTGCAGGTGTGGGATGGCTAGGAAATGAGCTTCGGGGAAGCCAGGCGCCTTGCCAGAGCTCACACCCCCCTGGCTGGTGGCAGAGGACTGGCTCAAATCCCCCTGCCATGGTCACCTCAGACTCAGAGTCCCTGCCACAGGCCTGCTCCGCAGTGGCATGCCCCAGTGGGGGACGTGGTTCATTGATCTGGGCTGGGAGGCAGGGAGTGGCCAGGCTTTCAGCAGATGCTGGGCTGTGACAGGGCACGTCCCGGGGCCCAGCCCCCACTCTCAGCCAAAGCTGGCACCAGGCAACCTGGGCCCGCTGACCCTTCACTCTGTCCCCAGTCTCCCCTCTAACTTCAGGTTTGCTGCGTGACTGGGACCCACCAGATGCAGCGTGGAGGTGACCGGAGCTCCTGGAAGCTCTGCCCTCTTTCAGCCCCATCCAAATCAACAGGACCTTCAACTTGATGCACAGGCCGGTTTTCTGTCTCACTGCAAGTCACTCTGTGCCCTCCAGGTACCACAGACCCCGGTCCCACCAGAGGGCGCAAGGCCCTCCGAGCACTCTTCCTGACATGGAGCCTTGTGCCTGGCCAGCTGGTGGCTGGCCTCTTGACAGAGGGGCTGTGCGATACGCTGAGCCCCTAGCACTGGGGACCTGCCACATGCCAAATAATTGTGCTGAATGGACAGGATAGAAGGGATGAGGCCCAGAAAGTGTCACATGAGATGCGGGAAAATGCCCTCACACTGAACGATCACCCATAGCCAACTTACGGACAGAGCCCAAATGTCCATCAACTGACAGATGGATAAAGAAGATGTGGTGTGTATATATACATACAATAGAGTACTACTCAGCGATGAAAAAGAATGAAATCTTGCCATTTGCAACAACGTGGATGGCACTAGAGTGTATTATGTGAAGCAAGATAAGTCAGAGGAAGACAAATACCGTATGAGTTCACTTGTATGTAGAATTTAAGAAAGGAAAGAGATGAACATAGGAGAAGGGAAGAGAAAATAAGATAAAAACAGAGAGGGAAGCAAACCATAAGAGACTCTTAAATGCAGAGAGCAAACTGAGGGTTGCTGGAGGGGAAGGGGGGGTTGGGCTAAATGAAGGATGGGCATTAAGGAGGGCACTTTCAGGATGAGTAGTGGGTGTTATATGTAAGTGATGCATCACTAAATTCTACTCCTGAAATCTTCATTGCACTATATAGCCACCAACTTGAATTTAAATCAAATTTTAAAAATTGAAAAAGAAAGAAAATGGCCTAACAGTTGGGGTCAGGGGAGAAAATGCCACCCTCATCAAGGAGACGCCGCCTCATCTGAGGCCACTCTCCCAGCAACCGCCCCACCCTTCCTCCTCAAAGAGGGCACTGAGCCCCCCGGGCTGCTAGCGGGATCAGGTGTCATTTATGTGTCCCCGGATTCAGGCCTTAACCTTCACCTGGCCTTAGGACTCACACCTAGGAGTGCGTGACCAAAAACACTTCCGGGTCACTGGAAGGCTCTGGGCCTCCTCCCCTCCCCTGGAGATAAAGGGTCACCAAATCATTCTGGGGGTCTTTGCTGAAGGAATCCAGACCTTGAGACTCTCAGGACCCCACACAGCAGCACCCCTTGATGTCAGGCCCCACGCGGCGTGCGAGTGGGGTGCTCTCAGACAGGACGCTGGTCAGAGGGGACAAGTTACTTCTTTCTCAGACCCCTGAGAGACCCTTAATTAGGGCAACGTCTGTTTGGTGTGATATACCTAACACCCCCTCAGCCACTGGCCCCCCTTTTTCACAAAGGGAGCAGGGCTCTAGCTCAGGGACATCCTTGGGCACTGCTGTCTGGCTGGAATTTCATAACCCTGCTTTGTTTTCCTTCCATTTATTTTTATTCTATTTGTGACAAGAGATATAGGCCTTCTATTTATAATATGAAAGCACAATTGCTTCCTTAAATTTAAGTAAAGTGTGTATACACTGACTTATTGGGAAATTTAAGATGAATTAAGAAAAGGTTTTATTTAAGTAAATGATAGCACAGGTGATATACACACATAAAAAAAAGCCAAGAAGTTCTCAAGGTCAAGTTGGGCAACTGGGGAGGGTGTGGACTGCTCAGATCACAGCTGGTCTACACTGCGACGTGCTGAAATCCTGAAGCTGCTGGATAAATAAGCAGGTCCCCATCCCAGCAGAGATGAGATCCTGAGTCAAGGCGCAGTGCCAGGTCGAGTATGAATCTGTGCTCAGGCCTCCTGGTAGACCAATGGGTCTCAGAGACCCTGGCCTTTGAACCAACAATCCCTGACCACCACCTTAAAACCAAAGCACAAAGCCTGCTCCTACTGTGGGCACACCCCTATTTGGTGATTCCCATTACAGTCAAAGCAGGCTTCGGTCTCCTGCTCCAGAACATCCATCCTTTCATCCACGGGACAATCGAGCATCTCCTACATGCCACACACAGCCCACAGATTGAAAGGGAATTACCACCCACTCTCCGCGTTCAAATGGATGCAACACCTAGTGAGCAGAGATGTACGAGACATGAACTCTGATAGCGATTCGCTCACGACATCCTGAGGCCATTATTGAACCCACCAGCCTTTACTGAGCACCTGCTACGTTGCAGGCCCTTGGGGTCAAGAGTCAAAGGTCACAAGTCCAATTCTGAAAGATTTCAGAGTATGAAGTGGAGAAGACAATAGTGTCAGACCAAGATGGTGGCGTGCCCAGGGGGAGTGCCTCCCACAACTTGGAGAAAGGAACTGAGGGAGGAGGTATGTGATCTCTAAAATCCCGTAATACTTTATGTCCTATAGAACTTACTAGCAACTATACATGTAAATAACATTTAAGTTAATTTTTGTAAAGTAGAGTCTTAAAGGAAAAATGGTTTCAGGTTGAAAACAAACTGGTTGGTTATTTAAAAAGAAAGCTCTGAGGGAAGAGTCTTTGGGGAGAAAAAGTACTCAGGAACACCCAAGTCTTCCAACGCGTCCATTTGCAATGTAAGCGCCAGGGGACAGCGACAAGATCTCAGGTAACTACTGCTAAGACATGTTGTTATTGTTGTTGTTTTGAAAAGGGAATACTCAAAAAAGATAACCAGGGACACCTGAGTGGCCCAGTCAGTTGAGCATCCAATTCTTGGTTTTGGCTCAGGGCATGATCTCATGGTTTGTGAGTTCAAGACTCACATCAGGCTCTACACTCAGAGCACAGAGCCTGCTTGGGATTCTCCCTCTCCCTCTCCCTGCCTCCCCTCCACTCACACCCTCTCCTCAAAATAAATAAACTTTAAAAATAGATATGATATCAGTGAAATTCTAAAATACCTTTCTAAAGCTTATTTATTTATTTTGAGAGAGAGCACAAATGGGTGAGGGGCAGAGAGAGAGAGGGAGAGAGAATCCCGAGCAGGCTCCACACTGTCAGCACAGAACCCAATGTGGGGCTCGAACTCATGAACCATGAGAACATGCCCTGAGCCAAAATCAAGAGTCAAATGCCCAAGCCACTGAGCCACCCAGGCACCCCTCAAGCAGTGTATTTCTAAATCTATGCTCCTTTCATTGTGGAGTGGTGGCACCAAAGGAGATAGAAGTTTTCCACATATTTATATTAAAACTCACGCTGGTTTTGAAGTTCAGTCTTTCACAGAAAATCTGTCCCACAAGAGATCTTGTGTCAATCTTCAAACTGCAATCTTTTACAGATAAAAGAAATATTTTTAAACTAGAAAATTGTTTTAAATTCTGTTTGAAGAACACTACCCATCAAGATATATGGTAGAGAGCCAAAAATTTACTAACAGGAAAATGTACAGCTTTAGATGTGTGTATACCAAGTGACACGAATGTAAATGAACTAGAAGAAAAACCAAAGCCAATAATAAGGAGAGGAAAGAGTTAAAAAATAAGAAAATAAAAGCAGAAATTACTAAATTAGAAGCCATAAATAAAAACAATAGATTTGATTATAAATCCAAGGCTTAAGTCTTCAGAGAGACCAAATCCATATCTAAAGTTCTGAGAGGGTCCAACCAGGAGAAAGACCAATTTTAGAGAATGAGAACTGGGTGCAATTATGAGCACAGCATTTAAATTACAATCAAGTGCTACACATTCTTTAGAATAATAAATCTGAAAACGTGGATAAATGATTTTCCAGGAATAGATGTTACCAAAATTGGCTCAATAAAGAAATAGCAAAAACAATGGCCATCTAAGTCATTGAAAAACCTGTAAGAGATTTATGTCCCATAGAGATCCTGGACCCAGACAGTATTAAGGGAAAGTTTTGAAGGCCCCAAAACTGGATTCTGCTCATATTAATTTTACTGCCCCAAATACACACACACGCACGCACACACACACGCACACATGCACACGCACACACACACACAGCCAAAAGCAGGACAAAGGACACTTGAGGTTGACAGCTGCTTGCGGGAAGGGCCCTGATATTTCAGTCTCTCCTGCTGGGGCCCCAGTGAGCCCTCTGCTTCAGGCTGGGAATTAGTACCGCAGCCCCCCTCACCAACTCCACAAGCCCTGGTTCTGGGTTTGGCTACCCGACAGGGTAATGAACACTCGCTGGCCAGACCCAAGCAGAGGCGAGAGAGGGGCTTGGGCGTTAGGGCTTCTTAGCTCCCGCACCTCCGGCGTCCCCTGACAGGGTGCTGGGCTGGCCTGCTGGGGCGATGGAGAGACTCACAGAGCAGAGTCCAATCAGCGGACCCGCAGACACGGCCTCACCGAGACCAGAACTGTCCAGCGTACAACCCTGACTCCAGACTCAACAAATGCTTCATGGCCTTAGGCCACTGAATTTGGGGCCAATTTATTAAGCATACTACGTCAATAAACAATGGAAGACCACTTTGCCTTCTTAAAAGAGATGTGAAAAATCTTAGTTACAACACTAGAGAATTAAATTCAGCAGCATATTAAAAATATACACCTTGAGAGAGCTAGGTATGTTCCCCAAATGTAAGGGTGTTTTGATACTGGGAAATCCATCAATCAATATTAAGTCCTAGCCTCAGCAATCAGACAACACAAAGAAATAAAAGGCATTTGATTCCGCAAGGAAGAAGTCAAACTTTCACTGTTCACAGAAGACCTGATACTCTACATAGAAAACCTGAAAGTCTCCACCGAAAAAAATGTTAGAAGTGAAACATAAATTCAGCAAAATTGCAGGATATAAAGTCAAAGTGCGGAAATCTGTGGCATTTCTATATGCCATTAACGAAGCAGCAGGAAGAGAAATCAAGGAATCGATCCCACTTAAAACTGCACTGAAAACCATAAAATACCCAGGAATAAACTTAACCAAAGAGATCCATACACTGAAAACTATAGAAAGGTTATGAAAGAAATTAGAGAAGACACAAAGAAACGGAAAATCCTTCCATGCTCATGGATTGGAAGAACAAATATTGTTAAAATGTTGACGGTATCCAAAGCAATCTACATATTCAATGCACTCACTATTTGAAAGTCAGCAATAGATTCTTCCTTAAAATAATGAACTTGCATCTTAAATCTACAGTCAATATCACAATCAATGGTAAAAACACCAGGGGCCTTTCTGTTAAAAGTCCACAGCATAAGAGAGACTCCTTCTATTTGCACAAGTTTTTAAAACTTCTTTATGTTTGAGAGACTGCAAGAAAGCAATAAAAATTTTTCAGAGAAATAAATGCAAGAGAAATTATTTATAGGTGATATGATTAGTTACCTAGGAAACCCAAGGAATCAACTGAACATCTACTAAAACCAGCCAGATTTTAATAAACAGGCCAGTCCCGGGACGGATATATATAAATCAATACAAAAATACTATTACTAAAATAAAATTGAAAATTGGATCCCATTTATAATGACAAGAAAAGAGAAATAACTAAGGGGAAAATAACATCTAAAAAATCCTTAGTAGGAAATGGATGATAATACTGCTCATCCAAAATTATGGCTCACAACAGGGCAGTGTCATAATATATATAAGAAGCTGTTAACAAATCAGTAAGAGAGGACAAACACCTCAATAACAAAGTGACCCAAGGATATGAATGGGCCGCACAAAAACAGAATCATAAATTGTTGACAAATATAAGGGGAAAAAAAATTCAACTGCACTAGTGGGTATTTATAGAGAGTCTCCTTCCCCAACTTCTCTGCCCTAGTCTTGCCCTTACTTCTGTGTGTGGGAACTTCTTCCTGGCCTCCCTCCCTGCCCAGTTCCCCTAGGGACGGGACGGTGACTTCTCTGACCCAAGAGACTAGAGGAACCTGGCTGTTAGGCCTCATTTCCCTCCGCGCTCTCCCTCTCTTCTGGATGTGACTGCGACGCATTCATTCTGGCCTGCCCTCTGTGCTGGGTCAAGAGCAGTGACCCCTCAAGGAAGTAAAATCGCAGCCAGCCCACTCGGCCACGGGCCAAAAGCTCAATTCTCCTGCCAGCTTCCCGGGAATAACTGATAGTTTGATCCGCACTGTTCAGCCTCCTGGCAATCAGTTAGTCCTGAATCTAAGAAGGGCAGAGTGTGCTGCTCATTGGACTCCTAAACCTCAACAACACACGGGAATGTGAAAAGATTTAAGGGGCGCCTGGGCGGCTCAGTCGGTTAAGCGTCTAACTCTTGATTTCGGCTCAGGTCATGATCTCGTGGTTCGGGAGTTCGAGCCCTGTGTTGGCTCCAAAGCTGCCTGGGAGTTTCTCTCTCCCTGTCTCTCTGCCCCTACCCTGCACATGCCCACTCACTCTCTCACTTTCTCTCTCTCAAAAATAAATATATAAACTTAAAAAAGAAAATGTGAGAAGATTTTAACCTAGAAAACTGTCGAAGAAAAGGCGATGGTGGTTGAAGACAAGAATGACAGCCAGCGAGCTGCTGCTCGGGGAAAGCAGGCAGGACACAGCCTCTGGAAGGCGAACTGCAACACGCGGCCCAAGCTCCAGGAAGCTGCTGCTCCCCTGCGAATTTCCCTGCAGTTTCGATGCAGTACGGTTCCCATGCACCGTGGTCCAGAGAGATTCTGAAAGAACTGCGTAAGGGGCTTCAGATCCGCCACGAATCAGGATTTTCAAGCAGCCATGATAGAGCGCCCAGCACTAGCACGCCGAGAGGCGGATCAACAGCAGTGAACACAGGTCAGGAGATCACACCTAATACGCACAGACATTCAGTACATCACCAACGTGGCATTTCAAGTCCATGGACACAAAGGAATGGCCACACTGGGCGTCCAACCGAAAAGGAATGGACCCCTGTTCTCGCTCTATACCAAAACAAACACTCGATGGACCAATGACTTCAACGTAAGAAACGCAGAACTATGACGCTCCTGGATGAAAACACGGGTGTTGCGCTAACCTGGTGACGCCTTTCTGGGTCTCAGAGCAGATGGCAACTCCTTCCTAGGACTCCTGTGATAAGTGCAATAAGTTAAATAGGGGTAGTTTATTCCTGTAGCAGGCACTAAAAATATAACCATAATCAAACTAAGAAATACAGCTTTAAAAATGGAATACTAAAACCACCCTGTCCAAAAGAAAACAGGAAAAGTGTGTATATGTTGGGCATGTATAAAAGAATAAAAGGATAATGAATTTAACTCCCACGTGAATAATTAGATTAAGTGTAATTAGATTAAGTGCTCCATTTGAAAGGAAGAGACCTTACTCTGAACGGATTAAAATGCAAGGCCAACTAGTTACTGTTTACGAGAAATGCCCTTTAAATATAAATACCATAGATAGGTTGAAAGTAAAAATAACAGTAACAATAATAATAATGGAAAAAGACAGTCCATGCATACATATGTATCGTTGAGCCTAAGAAAGCTGAGGGGGCTGGATAACTATCAAAGTGGACCTAAAAGAATTACTACACAAGAAACAGAGGAGATTTTGTAATCATAAAAGGACTTAAGCAGACATAACACGATGGAAAACCTACTGAGAGTTTCAAAATACATGAAAACAATAAAAAAGAAAAACCCAGATAGAAGGGAAGGGAGAGATGGACAAACTGACGACACTAGCTAAGGTCATACTACTCTTGCAGCAACCAACAGAAATGGTGAACAATGAGCCGGTACGCTTCTAGAAGATTCCATCACACTGTCCACCATCGCCACCACGTGTCAGAATACTGGCCCATCCAACAGCGGCAGCAAATGCCTTCCTCCCCACGGCTCGTGGGGCACTCACCAACACAGACCACGCACTGGGCAACAGTCGTCTCAACTGATGGAAAGATCAAACCTGTAAATGCTACATTATCTGATCACAAAATCAAATTCGAAATTAAAAACATTTTCTTCAGTTCTCAAATAGGTAGGAATTAAGCAACATATTTCTACATAAGCCATGGGTCAAAGAATTAAATTACAGGGGGAAATGAAAAATATTTTTAGCTAAGTGACAATACAAACACAGCCCTTAAAAATTTGTAATGTGCAGCTAAAGATGTGCTTCTGGAAACATTTATATTTTCTAGATGGTTCTGTGGGAAGTGAAGAAAGGTTTTGTGTCAGTAACCTAAGGATCCACCACGAGAAGCTAACAGAACAATGAATCAAAGACAAAGTAGAAATACCAAAGGGTAGAAGGCTGACATGGAAGACAAAAGATCTTTGAAACCAAAGTTGCTTGCAACAGATAAAATTGTTAAACCCTTAGCGAAGTCAAGGAAAAAGCGGAAGAAAGCTCAACTTACCAATTTCAGGAATGAAAGAGGGTGGTGTTATTATAGAGAATAAGAATATTACAATAAGAAAATACTATGAAAAAACTATACTGATAAATGAACTCAAATGACACGGACAGTTCTTTGAAAGACACAAATGATCCACTGGACACAGAACGAGAGGATCTGCCTGGTCCTGTGTTTGTTACACAAATGAGACTCACCATGATGTCCTCCTCCCAACATGCCCACACACCCACCCTCTCCAGGCCCGGATGACCACGCTGATGGATGCGACCGGGCAGTGAAAAGAGAAATAATAACAACCGAGGAAAACCTCCCTAACCCTTAGTATAGGCCAACATAACCCTTCCACCAAAAGCAGACACAAATATGAGAAAAATATTATAAACCAATAACTCTTGAACATAGACTTAAAATCCTTAATAAAATATTAGGAAATCAAACCCAGTACTTTCTCTTTACACACATTTACACACACACACACACACACACACACACACAGAAAAAGAGTGGGCAGCTCATTTGTGGATCTAAATTGTCCATATTCCCAGGACTATACCTAATTAGGCCACCCTGTTCTTATTTATTTAAAACTCTTCAGCCACATGGATTTCACTATTCCTTTGATAACCTACTTCAGTATTTCGCGGGCTTAGTTCTTAAGTTATTTCTACAAAGGACTGGTGGTGAACCACCAAGAGAAACATATATTACAAAAATGAATAGGGCACAACCTTAAGAAATGTACTTTTGAAATTATTGTGAGTTTATCAACAATGAACTTTGATGTTCTCCAACAGTTGTATTATAAAAATGTTTTGACCCAAACCACTGAAGTCACCCAGTGTGGACATAAATAAAAGAGACCCCCAAGGTCAACGTAAGGAGACAGTATGAAACAAAGTAAAATCAGCAAATTAGCCTGATGTGAGGCTTTATGTTTTTTGTTGTTTCTGCTTTTACAGTTGCTGTGGTTACTCTCTGTTTCAGTCATTTTATCCCCCAATTGAATTTTCACTTCAAAGGTTTAAAATGGAGGAGAGAACGAAAAGAGAATTGTGAATGTGCAGCTGGGATTATCTTCCCCAGCCGGTCACTAGGCGCTAGCTGGAGAACCCCGAACCCGAAGCAGCACACAGTCGTTCGTACCCCCAGGGTCAGGCTAAAGCTGGTAGAGACCTCTTCCGAGTTTTATCACGTGATCAGCTCACGTCTTCGTCTTCTATCCAATAGAAAAATAACATTCCAAGTAGAAGTTCATATATTCTCCAGAGATGTTTCTTTTGCACCAACTATTAGGACACATGGTCTATTTTGTAAGAGACAGAGTGCAAGCAGGGAAGGGGCAGGATCCGAAGCAGGCTCCAGGCTCTGAGTTGTCAGCACAGAGCCCGACGCGGGGCTCGAGCCCACACACTGTGAGATCATGACCTGAGCTGAAGCTGGACGCTCAGCTGACGGAGCCACCCAGGCGCCCCAGGACACATACTTTTTTTTAAAAAAAAGATTTTCCAAATCTGTGGATGCATTTACATGCAGAGTTGTGTGCAGACAAAAAGTGTAAGTGGAGGGTAGAGCTGTAGGAACCACATTTGTTGAAAAGGAAAAGCAGCACGTGAGGTGGGACAGCTGGTCCCTGTGTCATTATTTACCCAGCGGTGGTAACACACTCGGTATGGGGGACAGTGGCGAGTAAGATGGACAGGGCGTCACCCTGGAGCTTAAACACTGACCAGGAAGACAAACAGGTGAGGCAACATGGTGAGCCTTCGGAAGAAGGGACACTGTGACACTGAGCAGGGGCATCGCCCTGACCGCAGGCAGGTGGTGGGGACCGAGATCTGGGTACCCTGAGAAGGGACGTTAAGGCTGGAGCCACGTGCGGGAAGGGCTGTCCGGCAGAGGCAGCTGGCTCCGCGGTGAAAAGGGTGTGGACGGGTAGGGAACGACTTTCCTGATAACACGCTGCTACCGATTCTGACGCCGGGCCCTCCGCAAGCAAGTACCAGCTGTCAGAGCCGCCCTGGGTCTCAGTGGTGCTCATTATCTAATGAACGCATCTCGGTAGACAGACGGTTACCATGGCTCCCAGGGACCCGTGTGCGACCCCTCCCCTGGAGAGGACGCTGGCCTGGCCCACTTGCTTCTAACCCACAGAACATGGCAATACTTCCATGACTGCGTTATGCAACTTGTGGCTTCTGTCTAGCGCGCTGTCTCCGTCTCTCTTGCCTTCTGAGCCTGCTCGCTTGGGTGACGCCAGCTGCCGTGCTGGATGGGGAAGGGAGGGGGGCTTTCTGCCAAAGGCGAGCGAGGAACCAAAACCCTCTGTCCAACAGCTCGCAGGGAACTGAGGTCTCCCTGTAACCATGTGAGCTTGGAAGGCGACCCTTTCCCAGGGCGACCTTCAGATGGGCGCCCGGCCCTTGAGTACAGCCTGTGACAGAAGTGGAAGCCGAGGACCGAGCTGTGCCCACATTCCCGACCCACAGAAGCTGGGAGGGCAGAAGCGTGTGCTGCTTTAAACCGCAGAGCCATGGTCATCTGTTACACGTGCACTTAGAATTTAGATATTTTTTTTACTGCCACCGTGGATAAAAGTGATTGGGGTGAGTCCTATATTTTATTTGTGAGAGAGAACAGAGAACAGATAAATTTTTTTAAAGTTTATTTATTTTGAGAGAGAGCACAAGCAGGAGAGGGGCAGAGAGAGAGAAAACCAAGCAGGCTCTGCGTGGTCAGTGCCGGCACTGCTATGGGACTCGAACTCACAAACCATGAGCTCATGACCTGAGCCAAAACCAAGAGTTGGATGCCTAACCGACTGAGCCATCCAGGTCCCCAAGGATAGATAATTATTAAACAGTAAGCTTCCGTGGTAGAGAAAACATATTTTAGCTAAGTCCACACATGGCCTTTCAATGCAGAAACAAAGCATGAAAAATGTCGGACCCTGATAATGGGTCCGTAGCCCTATTTTCCTGTCAGTCCCTGAGGGTCAGGACCCAGGAAAAGTCCCCATGATCTACACAGCGACCGTCTCAAGTGTTATTCTACCCAGCGTCTTTCTGGAAAGATGAGCTGCTGTCTCCTCAAACCCTGATGCCCCAAAGGCAACACGAGATGAGGATCGCGAAGGGTTCCAGATCTGGGAGGGCACTTGGGAGTCACAGCTCCTCGCGGGGTAGCCACAGGGTAAACCACCGCGGGCTCTGAAATCACCCATGTAGCCTGGTTGTGGCCCAGCCCCCAGGAGACAGATCTGAGAGGCAAGCGGCTAGTGCTCTGGGCTTCAGCCCCTTCATCTGTAAACTGGAAATAATCAGAGCATTCCCTTCCCAGGACTGTTGCGAGATTTTAAGGAGAGAATTCACATGAAGGGCTTAGCCCTGCGTGTGCTGGATGGCCGGCTCCGTGCCAGGGCATCCCAAGGACTGGTATGACTGTGTGTCGATTTCTTTACCGCCTATTTGGACAGTATTTCCTGTGCATCAACGTGCTGTGCCACCTGCTAGCCGTGTGACCTTGTACAACTTGAACTTCCTAACCTTGGCTTTCCTATCAGGAAAAGACCCTGGTCAGAGCATCTCCCGCCCAGACCCGCGGTGATGCACGACGATGCACGTGAGCTCTTGGCTCAGTGTGGGCACACGGAACTAAGAAAGTCCTCAATTCTGTCCTCGAAGGTAGAGCAAGGACCCTCAGGAAACAGGACTGCTGTCCAAGTATGCAGGGAAAAGTGGTCTCATAATGGGTTGAACCAAGACTGAATGGACTTTTTTTTTTTTTTTTGAAAATTCATTTGCTTCTTGGCAACTCAACAGAAAAGGTAGCCAGAACCAAGAGTTTAAGATTCAGGAGATTAAACACTCTTGGCAGTGAGGGAAACGATGTCTTTACTAATTATTTTCCCTACAAATTGGGAAAATAACAGCCACATTCAGCCTTAGCGTGGAACGTTTGTGCCAGAGTCTGGAATATTCCAAGTTTTAGTGACTAGAAACACAAGGATGCAGGGCCTCCGCCTGGCCGTACTACTGCAGTCACATAGTCCAATTGGTAATTAGCACAAAAGTTAAGAGCTTATATGTATGCCTAACCCATAAAATGTGAAAGATCCCCATTTCTACAGAAGCCTTACAAGCACCTACCCAGCACCTAGATAAGCATTTTGCATTTTGCATTTATTTTCCTTGTAATTCTGCTCTCAGGAAACATCCCGCCCCTGGCCCGGGGCCCTGACATCACCGCGCTGCCTCCAGCGCTATGCTGAGCCCGGAGCACACCCCGTGCGGCGGAGAAGACACAAACTGGTGATCGTTTTGTTTGCTATAACCAAATGATACCTGACTGTATTAGGACACTCTCCGATGGTCCGGCTAGCAAAGAGACGTCCCCGCCCAAGACTGAACTGGTGTGCCTGGGTAGCTCAGTCCGTTAAGCATCTGACTTGACTTCCGTTCAGGTCATGATCTTGTGTTGGTGAGTTTGAACCCCACGCGGGACTCTGTGTTGACAGTGCAGAGCCTGCTTGGGAGTCTGTCTCCTTCTATCTCTGCCCCTCCCCCACTGATGCTCGCTCGCTCTCTCTCTCTCTCTCTCTCTCAAAATAAATAAAAATAGGGGCACCTGGGTCTGACTTCCACTCAGGTCATGATCTTGCAGTTCATGAGTTCCAGGCCCGCGTCAGGCTCTATGCTGACAGCTCAGAGCCTGGAGCCTGCTTTGGATTCTGTGTCTCTCTCTCTCTCAGCCTCTCCCCTACTCATGCTCTGTCTCTCTCTCTCTCTCAAAAAAATAATACAAATAAATAAATAAATAAAAATAAACTTTACCACAACAACAAAAAGACTGAACCATGAGAGCTTAAGACTGGAGGAAAAGAAACAGAAGCACCTGCCCTCCCACATCTCTGCTGCCCCTGTGCTGACCTCTGGGATTTAACCGCCCACCCATCTTCCAACAGAAGGTGCGACGGCGGCTCACGGAAGCCGAGCACTTTGTGCCTCCCAAGGCGTGAGCCCAAACCTCCGTCACGGAACCGACGGTGGCACCCTGCATCCCCAGTCTAAACAAGACCTCTGATTACAAAACGCTCTGCCCGGCCTGCCTGTAATTCAACGCTCACAACAGCCTGGAAGGTAGGATACATCTTTAGTCCTCTTGGACAAGCCAGGAAACTGAGGTCCAGAAAGATTCAGTCGTTCCCCCAGGCCACAGGGCTGTACAGAGGCCAAGCCAGCCCTGCGCAGTCCAAGTCCAAGTTCTGGCCTGGCCCCCGATTCCTGTCAATGTCACCACTGCAGCACGAGACACACCCACGGGGAAGTGGCATCAGGGGAGGACGGTGGAGAACTCTCCTTACCTGATGGCGTTTACGCTGTAGGAGGAGCGGAAGCCTCTGTGAGGGACTCTGCCGTGTGGCAGACAGGTGTCTTGACGTGACCCTTTTTTTAATGTTTTTTAAATGTCTTTATTTTATTTTGAGAGACAGAGCAGAGAACGAGTGGGGGAGGGACAGAGAGAGAGGGAGACACAGAATCCGAGCAGGCTCCAGGCTCTGAGCTGTCAGCACAGAGCCCAACGTGGGGCTCGAACCCACAAACCGTGAGATCATGACCTGAACCGAAGTCGGACACTTAACCAACTGAGCCACCCAGGCGCCCCTTGACGTGGCCTTTCAAACTCTGTCCTGTCTAGTCCCTCCTGCCACTCCTTTGAACTCACTCTCCTACTGCATCTGTTACCCACGCTGTGGCCCTCTGCTGTGCTAAGAAAGAAGGCTGAAGAGCACCTTTTCAGGGTGAACAGAGGTAAGAAGAGAGAGAGACATGGAACCACACGTCAGCGCGACAGGAAGCCTCAGCAGGATGTCCACTGCAGTTAAGTAAGCCACGCCCCAAGGAACAGACTCTCCCCATGAAGAAACCGGAAGTATAACTCCGTGAACTGAGTACACTGAATCCAAATTTCAGTGACCAATCAGGCGTCCGATGTCTCGAGCTAAGTCAGGAGAGCAGTCATCCTGTGCGGGATCGTGTTATTCATCCCAAGAGTTGCACAGACACGCAGATGAACGTTTCCATCACCGGCCTACCCCGTGATACGGCCCGCTGTCTTTACAAGAACTTGAAAGCATGGAGCCGATTCAGTGCACGCTCCTGGATGGCTCACGTGAGCGGAATTCTGCTGACGCCTCTTCTGGCAGAGGAGCGGCGTCTTAGAGTATATCCGGCCCGGTTTCCAGCTGTTCGCATCCTGCCCCAGCCAGAGGGAGACGGGAACAGCTGACGGCCTCACCCCCAAAGCTCAGTTTGGCCCCTTCACTAGCACATCTCACCCCTGCAGCTGCCAACGCAAAGACTAGGACGCCAGCAGGGAAGCAGCTGACTCGCTTTTCAGACCAAGCTTTGGAGTCTTGGAAGCTGAGAACCAGGGTGCCAGGTGGGTCCGATTCATTTTCTGTACATCTGTAGGATCCGCTCACTCTACATGCCAGGAGCTGAGCAGCTGCACCTGTTTTTCTCACCGTCACAGTCCCGGATCCTGGCACAAATAAATGTGTTGACTAAGAAAACCAAAAACTCAACGTTGGGGATTCCCAGTTCTGAGAGCATGGAGGACTGAGCACATCCAGAGAGAAAAGTTTCTCACTCCAAACACAAAAATGTGAAATAAAATGTGGCAGGTTTGTAGTGTAGACATAACTAAACGAGAAGGAAAGGAAAGTACCAGGATCCATAAATTTTAAAAAGATTTAAAAAAAAAAAGAATTAATACCCAGCGCGTTCAAATACTGCCAGTGCCATCAATGCCACGGAGACACAGCGGATATGGGTCTTCAGTCTCGGAACTGTCAGTTTAATGACAGGCAGTATGACTGTGAACACAGGAGATGGGGAACCAGAGCTGGGGCTCCCGTGTAAAGCCAGGATCCTGCAGGACTACCCTTCCCAAGTTCAAGGGGCTAGAAGAACTCTACCAAATACCCGAGGGAAACTGCAAAGTGGCAGGTCTACCCAGAGAACTCATGAAGGTTAGGTGTCTCCCAAGAGAAATCAAAACCTCAAGCCTTCACCACATGGGTGTAAAACCAAAAGGACAATAATCATATGGGATACAATGCCCAAAATGAGAAATCAACACAAAAACCGAGCTCAGAGGGGTGAAATCTTGAAATATCCATCATAAGTAAATAAGCTAGTCCACGAGACCCTTCATAATTCCAGGTGCATAGGACTCTCGTGGAAGTAGTATTAGCGGATGGGAAAGACTGAAAATGAGCTCAAAATGTAAAACTTCAAGGCACTGTAAGAGATAACTCAGGACGATACAGCTTCAGCACCCTAAGAAATAGAGATAATAAAATAATCTAAAAGGGAAGATGGAAAAATAAATGTATATGTTTTGTAAATTTTATAAACACACACACACACAATCTCCACCTCCCCAAAACTTTTAAAGACATAGAATACACAGAAACCATAATAGAGATAATAAAAGGACATTATTTATAAATTATCTGGCAGTTAAAAAAAATAAATCTTCTATAGACAAAAAGCTAAAGGCATTGGAAAATGAGAGTCAATCCATAGACAGTTTAAACAGCAATGTAGGCATTGTTTGAAAGAGAACTGGGAAATGAACTTTAGGCCTGGAGTCATCACCCAGAGTGCCAGGCAGAGTGATAGAAACAAAGAGAAATTAAAAGCAGTATGGCTGAATAATAAGGTCCCATTACACGTAGGAGAAACCCAAAGAAGGTAATGGAGAAAATAAAGGACAGGACAGTAATTGAAGAGACGGTGAAGAATTTTTATTTTTTATTTTTTTTTATTTAAAAAAATTATTTTAATGTTTTTTATTTATTTTGATACAGAGAGAACTGAGCAGAAGAGAGGGAGGGGCAGAGAGAGAGGGAGACACAGAATCCGAAGCAGGCTCCAGGCTCCGAGCTTATCAGCACAGAGCCCGATGCGGGGCTCGAACCCACGAACGTGAGATCATGCTCTGAGCCGAAGTCGGAGGCCTAACCAACTGAGCCACCCAGGCGCCCCCCCCCCCTTTTTTTTCTAAAATTTTTTAATGGGTGAAGAATTTTTAATAATTGTTTGGATTCAAGACACACATCAAGGGTAGATATACACAAATTAAAAATAAATCTATATCAAAAGTCATGATTATGAAAACTACAGAACCATAAAACAGACAAACAAACCGAACAATAATCTTAAGAGCAACCCAAGAAAACCTTAGTGCAAAAGAAAGCACCCATTAAAGACTTCTCAACAGTAATCGTAGAGACCAGGATACAGTAGGTAATATCTGCTAAAGGACAAAACCATTACCTAGAATTCTATATATGGCTAATGTCCATGAAAAAGAGGGACAAAAATGTTTTTTAGGCAAATACAGAGAAGTTGCTACTCGTGGATCTTCAGTAAAACACCACTTTCATCAGAAGCAAACTAAATCCAGGGGGCAGAATTGGTTTGTAGGCAGCCACGATGGAAGAGAGGAACTGGACTAATCAAAAGAAGCCAGGACTATTAAAAAGCAAACAGAAAGCCTACCACCCCCCTGTGACATTTTTTGACAATGTGTTTCAATATGGTGGAACAAAATGCTAGGTAACAACCATCAGTGGGAGGAGAGATGGAAGGCAGTAAGCATCCTCAGCCTGTCGTACTATGGGAGAGGAGGCTAGAGTTACTGACCGCCTTCACACTTTGGTACCTGAGGTGCAAATGTTAAAAACTGTGAGGATGGGATATATGACCTCCAAATTAAGGGAACTGGACCCTACTAATATAAATAATAGGGTACAGGAAAAGACAAGTATCTAAAAATAGCTATCATAAATAGAAAAAAATGGAGGAAGAGTTCAAAATTATCAAACCCACAATAAATGTAAATGGATAAAATTAGTTGGTTAATAGGGAGGAATTACAAAGTTTTAAAAATCCAGGCATATTTTCTTTGTGATGGATACTTGTGAAATATAACATGGATAATTTTAAAGTAAAGAGATAGAAAAAAATATACCAGACAAATGTTAACCCAAAGAAAAGTGATACAGTAATTCTGTCTTAAACAAATCTGAGACTGTGCACAGTTGAATGGACAAAAAAAAAAAAAAAAAAAAAAAAAAAAAAAAAAAAAAAAAAAAAAAAAAAAAAAAAAAAAAAAAAAAAAAAAAAAAAAAAAAAAAAAAAAAAAAAAA